>JAULJE010000260.1:0-21660 GCA_030846915.1 Cnephaeus nilssonii
CAACTTAAAACATTGAAAGACAAGTGTTTATAGCTTCTCAATTCGAAAGAGTGTATAAAGTTGTCTCTACATGTTAAGTCCCAAAGTAGAAGAAGGCCCATTATAGGGAAACAAAAATCAGTATCATTTAGAGCAAATACTAAAGAATATCCAGAAATGAGAGAACAATGTAAAAGCATCAAAATGTAAGTCTCTAGTCTAGAAGGAGTTGTACACTGCAGAACCTTGATGAGTTAGTTCACTGAAACGGTTTACACCGAACTAATATATCAACTAACAGTAAAGACAGTGTATATAGCTCCAAGTTCAGAAGATGTATAGTGTCTACATGTGTGAGCAAGTAGGGAAAGGCATTATAGGAAAAGCTGAAACATAGTATCTGAAATATGAATATCACAGACTTATGGAGAACAAGTGTAAAGACACAAAGAGTTCTAGTCAGAGATGTTTACACTCAGAATCCTGAATAGAGTTATCACAAACAGTGTTATCACGAATTCATGAAGTTATCAGTAAACGTGAAAGACAAGTATTGCTTCCAGTCGAGAAGTGAAAGTGTCTCATGTGAACAAAGTAAGAAGCCATTATAGGAACTAGACAGTAGTATCTGAGCAAATATAAGAATTCGATATGAGGACAGAAGACATCAAAATGTATAAGAGAACAAGTGTAAAAGACATCAAAATGTAAGTCTCTAGTCTAGAAGGATGTTTTACACTGCAGAAATTTCCCTTGAAATAGAGTTAGTTCACATGAAAACCAGTGTTTGAAACCACCAGAGTTCACTGAAAAGTAGTATTCAACTGTAAAACAGTTGAAAGACAAGTATATTAGCTTCGCAAGTTCAGAGAAGAGTGTATAAAGTTGCTTCTACATGTGGTGAAGTTCCACAAGTAGAGGAGAAGGCCCATTATAGGAAACAGCTAGAAATCAGTAGTCATTCAGAGCAAATACTAATGAATATCACAGAATATGAGAGAACAAGTGTAAAAGACATCAAAATGTAAGTTCTAGTCTAGAAAGGATGTTGTACACTGCAGAAATCCTTGAAATAGAGTTAGTTCACATGAAAACCCTGTTTTAAAACCCCCAGAGTTTTACTGAAAATAGTATTCAACTTAAAACATTAAAGAAATTTAACTTCCAAGTTTAAAAAGAGTGTATAAAATTTTTTTACTTGGGGAAATCCCCCAAGTTTAAAAGGGAAGGGCCCAAAAGGGAAAACAAAAAATCGTAGTATTCGAGCAAATCTAAAAAAAAATCCCCAGAATATGAAGAACAAGGGAAAAACAAAACCAAAATTTTAAATTTAGTCTGGGAAAGGGTGTTTACATGCAGAAAACTTTTAAATAGGTTTTTCCCCCTGAAACCCGTGTTTAAAACCCCAGAATTTCCTTTAAAAGTAGTATTCCCTGAAAAAGTTGAAAGACAAAATTAAAATTTGCTTTTGCAAATTCAAAAAGAATGAAAAAATTTTTTTTACATGTGGGGGAAAATTTCCCCAAGTAAGGAAAAAAGGGAAAAAAGGCCTAAATTTGGACAACTAAAAAAAAATTCCCGTAAAAAATCATTTCAAGGAAAACAAAAAAACCCAATGAATATCACAAATGTGGGAACAAAGGGGGAAAGAACCTCAAAAAGTAAGTTTAAATCTAGAAAAAAAAGGTTGTTTAAACCCCTTTAAAAAAAATCCCTTTAATAGATTAGTTCACAATGGGAAACCAAATGTTTTTTTTTAAACCCCCAGTTCACTGAAAAAGTAGTAATTCCAAAATGAAAAAAAGTTGGGGAAACAAGGTTAAAATTAACTTCCAAAGGGCAGGAAGAAATGTTAAAGGTGCTTCTCATGGGGTGAAATCCCCCAAAAAAGGGGAAAAAAGGGCCCTTATAAGGAAACAGCTAGAAAAAAAATATCATTAGGGGCAAAAATAAAGAATACAGAATGTGGGGAACAAGTGTAAAAAACATCCCAAAAAGTAAGTTTATTTTGAAAGGATTTTTTTAAAAACTGCGGGGAAAACCTTTTTAAATAAAAATTAGTTCAAAATGAAACCAGTTTAAAAAACCCGAATTCACCCGAAAAGTGTTTTTTCAAAAATGTAAAACGTTGAAAGACAAGTATATAAAAATTCCAAGTTCAAAAAGAGTGTAAAAAGGTTGTTTTTTAAAATGTGGTGAAGTTCCCCACCCGGGAGAAAGGGGAAGGGCCCCTTATAGGGGAAAAAGTAGAAATCGGGAGTAATTCGGGGGCAAATACTAATAAAAATTTACAGAAAAATGAGAGAACAAGTGTAAAAGAATCAAAATGTAAGTTCTAGTCTTTAAAGGGTGTTTACAACCCAAAATCCTTAAAAAAAGTTATTCACAAGAAAAAACCCGTGTTTTTAACCACCGAATTCACTGAAAAGTAGTTTTTCCCCTGTAAAAAAAAGTTGGGAAAAACAAATTTAATTTTAAAACTTCGAAGTTCAAGAAGAGTGTAAAAAAATTTTTTTTTAATGTGGGAAGTTTTCCCCCAAAAAAGGGGGGAAAAAGGGGGCCCCTTATTTGGAAAACCCCAGAAACAGAAATAAATTTGGGGAAATACTAATGAATATCACAGAAATGAGAGAACAAGTGGAAAAACATAAAAAGAAGTTTTTAGTTAGAAAGGATGTTTTAAAAAACTGAGAAATCTTTTAAATAAGTTATTCACATGAAACCAGTGTTTTTTAAAACCCCCAAAAATTCAATGAAAAATAGTATTCCCAACCCGTAAAACAGTTTAAAGACAAATTATTAAACTTTTCCCAAATTTTTGAGAAATTTTATAAAGTTTTTTTCTAACCCCCCTTTTGGGGGAAGCCCCCAAGTAGAGGGAAAAAAAAGGCCCATTATAGGAAAAACCAAAAAATCAGTATCCCTTCGAGCAAATAATAATGGGAAAATCACAGAATATAGAGAACAAGTGGGGAAAAAAAAACAAACAAAATTTTAAGTTTTTTAGTCTGAAAAAGGAAAGTTTACACCCAGAAATCCTTGAAATAGAGTTTATTCACAAAAAACAAATGTTTTTTTAAAAACCAAAAACCCCGGTTCAAAAAAGGGAAAAATATTTTTTCATGTAAAAAAAAGTTTAAAAAACAAGTTTAATTTGCTTCGCAAAATTCAGAGAAGGTGTATAAAATTGTTTTTACATGTGGGGAAAATCCCACAAGGAGAGGAAAAAAGGGCCCCTTTTAGGAAACAGGGAAGGGAAAACATAAAATCATTTTCAGAGCAAATAATAATGAATTCACAAAATTTTGAGAGAACAAGTGTTAAAAAGACAAAAAAAAAAAGTAAGTCTCTTGTCTAGAAGGATGTTTACAAATGCAGAAATCCTTTAAATAAGTTTGTTCACATGAAACCCGTGTTTAAACCACCAAAAATTCACTGAAAATAGTATTCCCAAATGTAAAACGGTTTAAAGACAGTTTATTAGCTTCGCAAGTTCAAGAAGAGTGTATAAATTGCTTTTACCTGTGGTGATGTTCCACAAGTAGAGGGGAAGGGCCCCTTATAGGAAACAGCTAGAAATCAGTAGAAACAGAGCAAATACTAATGAATATCACAGAATAATGAGAGAACAAGTGAAAAAGACAAACAAAAAGTAAGTCTCTATCCCAGAAAAGGGTGTTGTAACCCCTGCAGAAATCCCTTTAAATAGAGTTATTCACATGAAACCAGTGTTTTAACACCAAAATTTACCCGAAAAGTAGTAAAACCCCCCTTTTAAAACCCTTTTAAAACAAGTTATTAGCTTCTCAAGTTCGAGAAGAAATGTATAAATTTTTTTTTTTCATGTGGTGAAGTCCCCCAAGTAGAGGAGAAAAAGGGCCCCTTATAAGGGAAAAAGCAGAAATCAGTAGTTTTTTCTGAACAAATACAAATTTAAAAAAACAGACTTAAAAAGAACAAAATGTAAAAGGGGCCCTCCAAAAAAGTAAGTTTCTTTGTCTAGGAAAAAAAGGGGGGTTATCACAAAAACCCGAAAAAATCCCCTTTAAAATTTGAAAATTCACAAGAACACAAGTGTTTTAAAAAAACCAAAACCCCTGAATTTTTACTGAAAAGGTATTTAATGTAAAACAGTTGAAAAGGGCAAGTTTTAATAGCCCTTTCCCAAAAATTTTTTGAGAAGAAATGTATAAAGTTTTTTTTACATGTTTGGGGAAGTCCCACAAGTAGAAAGAAACCCCCTTATTGGGAAAAAAAGCAAAAAAAAAAGTATTTAAATTTTGGGAAAACAAATACTAAATTTAATATCACAGAATTAAAGGGGAAACAAGTGTAAAAGAAAATCAAAATGAAAAAAATTTCCCAGTCTGGGAAAAGGGTGTTTTAAAAACTTCAAAAATCCCCCAAAAAAAAGAGTTTTTTCCCAAAACCCCGAAAAACAGTGTTTTAAAACCCCCTGGTTTTAATGAAAAGTAGTATTCCCCAATTTTAAAAAAGTTGAAAGAAAAAGTTTATGTAGCTTCCGGCCAAATTTTAGAGAAGAGTGTATAAAAATTTTTTTCCCTTTTACATGTGGTTAAATCCCCCACAAAATAGAAAAAGGCCCCTTATAGGGGGAAAAGCAAAAAACCCGTAGTATTTCAGAAACAAATAAATAATGAAAAAATTTTACAGAAAAATGAGAGAACAAGTGTAAAAGACATCAAAATGTAAGTCTCTAGTTAGACAGGATGTTGTACACTGCAGAAATCTTTGAAATAGAGTTAGTTCACATGAAACCAGTGTTTAACCACCAATTCACTGAAAAGTAGTATTCAACTGTAAAACAGTTGAAAGACAAGTGTATATAGTTCTCAAGTTCTGAGAAGAGTGTATAAGTTGTTTCTACATGTGGTAAGAACCAAAGTAGATGAGAAGGCCATTTATAGGAAACAAGTAATCAGTAAAGGGGTTTTATTCATGAGCAAATACTAATGAATATCACAGACTTATGAGAGAACAAGTGTAAAAGACATCAAAATGTAAGTCTCTAGTCTAGAAAGGATGTTGTACACTGAGAATCTTGAATAGAGTTAGTTCACAGAACCAGTGTTTAAACACCAGAATTCACTGAAAGAGTATTCAATGTAAAACAGTTGAAAGACAATTATTAGCTTCGCAAGTTCAGAGAAGAGTGTATAATTGTTTGTACATGTGTGAAGTCCCACAAGTAGAGAGAAGGCCATTATGAAACAGCTAGAAATCAGTAGTAATTCTGAGGAAATACTAATGAATATCACAGATATGAGAGAACAAGTGGAAAGACATCAAAATGTAAGTTTCTAGTTAGAAAGGATGTTGTACACTGCAGAAATCTTGAAATAGAGTTAGTTCACATGAACCAGTGTTTGAAACCACCAGATTCACTGAAAAGTAGTATTCAACTGTAAAACAGTTGAAAGACAAGTTATTAGCTTCGCAAATCAGAGAAGAGTGTATAAGTGTTCTACATGTGGTGAAGTCCCACAAGTAGAGGAGAGGCCCATTATAGGAAACAGCTAGAAATCAGTAGTCATTCGAGCAAATACTAATGAATATCACAGATATGAGAGAACAAGTGTAAAAGACATCAAAATGTAAGTCTCTAGTCTGAAGGATGTTTACACTCAGAAATCTTGAAATAGAGTTAGTTCACATGAAACCAGTGTTTAAACCACCAGATTCCTGAAAAGTAGTATTCACTGTAAACAGTTGAAAGACAGTTATATAGCTTCCAAGTTCAGAGAAGAGTGTATAAGTTGCTCTACATGTGGTGAGTCCACAAGTAGAGGAGAAGGCCATTATAGGAAACACTAGAAATCAGTAGTCATTCAGAGCAAATACTAATGAATATCACAGAATATGAGAGAACAAGTGTAAAAGACATCAAATGTAAGTCTTAGTCTGGAAAGGATGTTGTACACTGCAGAAATCTTTAAATAGAGTTAGTTCACATGAAACCAGTGTTTGAAACCACCAAGTTCACTGAAAAGTAGTATTAACTGTAAAACAGTTGAAAGACAGTTTATGTTCGCAAGTTCAGAGAAGAGTGTATAAAGTTGTTTACATGTGTGAAGTCCCACAAGTAGAGGAGAAGGCCCATTATAGGAAAGGTAGAATCAGTAGTATTCGAGCAAATACTAATGAATTCACAGAATATGAGAGAACAATGAAAAGACATCAAAATGTAAGTTCTAGTCTAGAAAGGATGTTGTACACTGCAGAAATCCTTGAAATAGAGTTAGTTCACATGAAACCAGTGTTTAAACACAGATTCACTGAAAAGTAGTATTCAACTGTAAACAGTTGAAAGACAAGTGTATATAGCTTCCAGTTCTGAAAGAGTGTATAAGTTGTTTCTACATGGTGAAGGTGGAAAGGCCCACAAGTAGAGGAAGACCATTAAAGGAAAAACACTAGCAAGAAATCAGAGTATATCGAGAAATACTAATGAATAACAGACTTATGAGAGAACAAGTGTAAAAGACATCAAAATGTAAGTTCTAGTCTAGAAAGGATGTTGTACACTGTAGAATCCTTGAAATAGAGTTAGTTCACATGAACCAGTGTTGAAACCACCGAATTCACTGAAAAGTATTCAATGTAAAACAGTGAAAGACAAGTTTATATAGCTTCGCAAGTTCAGAGAAGAGTGTTAAGTTTTTTACATGTGGTGAAGTCCCACAAGTGGAGGAGAAGGCCATTATAGGAACAGCAAGAAATCAGTAGTATTCAGAGAAATACTAATGAATATCACAGACTTATGAGAGAACAAGTGGAAAAGACATCAAAATGTAAGTTTCTAGTTAGAAAGGATGTTGTACACTGCAGAAATCTTGAAATAGAGTTATTCCAGAAACAAAATGTTTTTAACCCCGGGTTTTACTGAAAAATTTTGTTTTTTTCAATGTTTAAAAAAGTTGAAAAGACAAATTTATTGTAGCTTCGCAAAATTTTAGGGGAAGGGGTGTATAAAGTTTCTTCTTAATTTTGGGGGGAAGTTCCCCCAAAAGGGGGAGAAGGCCCATTATAGGAACACAAAAAATCAGTAGTCATTTAAAAGCAAATACTAATGAATATCAAGAATAGTGGGAGAAACCCGTGTTAAAAGACAATTTAAAAAAGTAAGTCTTAGTCTGGGAAAAGGGTGTTTTACACTGCAAAAAATCCTTGAAAAAAAGAGTTAGTTCACAATTTAAACCAGTTTTTTAAACCACCAGAATTCACTGGGAAAAATAGTATTTTAAATGTTAAAAAAGTTGAAAAAACAAGTGTTTATAGCTTTCAAGTTCTGGAAGAGGTTTTATAATGTTGTTTCTAATGTGGTGAAGTCCACAAGTAGAGGGAAAGGGCCCCTTATAGGAAACGCTAGAAATCAGGTAGGGAATTCTGAGCAAATTTCTTAAAGGGAAAATCACCAATTATGAGAGAACAAGTGTTTAAAAAACATCAAAATGTAAGTTTCTAGGGCTAGAAAGGATGTTATACATTACAGAAAATTCCTTTAAATAGAGTTACTTCACAAGGAAAAAAAGTGTTTCAACCCACTGGAATTCACTAAAAAAAATTTTAAAATTTTAGGTAAAACAGTTGAAAGACGTTTATGTGCTTCGCAAGTTCAGAGAAAGTGTAAAAGTTGCTTTTTACATGTGGTGAAGGGCCCACAAGTTGAAAAGAGGCCCATTATAGGGGCACTTCAAGAAAACGTAGTAAATTTTGGGGAAATTTCTAAAAGAATATCACAGAAAAAAAAGGGGGGAACAAGTGTTAAAAAAACCCTCAAAAAAGTTTAAATCTCTTGTCTTGGAAAAAGGTTTTTGTACACTGCAGAAAAACCTTTGAAATTTGAGTTAGTTTTACATGAAAACCCGTTTTTAACCCCCCAAATTCCTGAAAAGTAGTATTCAAAATGTAAAACAGTTGAAAACAATGGTTGGGATATTGCTTCTTTTAGTTCTAGAAGGGTGTATATTTTTGTTTTTTACTTTGGTTTAAGAACCCCAAGTAAGGAGAAGGCCCCCTTATAGGAAAAAGCTAGAAATCGTAGAAAATTTTGAGCAAAAATAAAATATCACAAACTTATGAGAGAAAAAAGTGTAAAAGACATCAAAAAAGTAAGTTTTGTCTAGAAAGGATGTTATTTTATACAGTAAAAACCCTTTAATTTGATTTATTCACAAGAAACAAGTGTTTCAAACCCCCTGGGGAAATTTATGAAAAATAGTTTTTCAGTGTAAAAAAAGTTTTAAAAAACAAGTTTATGTAGCTTCGCATTTTTCAGAGAAGAGTGGAAAAGTTGTTTTTTACATGTGGTGAAGTCCCACAAGTAGAAAAAAAAGGTCATTTTAGGAAAATGCAAGGGGAAACAGTAGTAATTCTGGCAAATATAATGAATATCACAGAATAGTGAGGGGAACAAGTGGAAAAGACATCAAAAAATGTAAGTTTCTAGTTTGAAAGGATGTTGGTTTCACTGGAAATCTTGAAATAGAGTTAGTTCCATGAAACCAGTGTTTTAAACCACCAGAATTCACTGAAAGTGTATTCAACTGTAAAAAAGTTGAAAGACAAGTGTTTTAGCTTTTCAAGTTCTTGGGAAAAGGGGTTAAAAATTGTTTTTTTTACATTTTGGTTTAAGAAACCACAAGGGAGAGGAGAAAGGGCCCCTTATAGGGAAAAAAGCTAGAAAAACGTAGTATTCGGAGCAAATTTCCCAATGAATATCACAGAATTATGAAAAGAACAAGTGAAAAAAACATCAAAATGTACGTTTCTGTCTAGAAAAAGGTTTTTATACACTACAGAAATCCTTGAAATAGAGTTAAATTCAAAAAGAAACAAATGTTTTTAACCCACTGGAATTCCCCTGAAAAAAAAAAATAAAAAAAAATATTTTCAGTGTTTAAAAAAGTTTTAAAGACAAAATTTATTTAGCTTCCAAGTTCGAGAAGAGTGTATAAAGTTGTTTTACATTTGGGGAAGTCCCACAAGTAGGGGGAAAAAAAGGCCCCTTTTAGGAACTTAAAAAAACCCGTAGTAAATTTTGAGCAAATACTAATAATATCACAGAATAGGGGGAGGGGAAAAAGTGGAAAAAAACTTTAAAAAAAAGTTTCTAGTTTGGAAAAGGGTGTTGTTTCACTGGTAAATCCTTGAAAAAGGTTTTTCACATGAATCCATGTTTGAAACCACCAGAATTCACTGAAAGTAGTTTTCAACTGTAAAACAGTTTTAAAACAAAAATTTATTAGTTCCCAAAATTCGGAAGAGTGTATAAATTTTTTTTTACATTGGGTTTGAAGCCCCCAAGTTGAGGGGAAGGGCCATTATAGGAAACAGCTTTTTAAAACAGTAGTAAATTTTGAGGAAAAAACTTTAAAGAAAAAACAACAGACTTATGAGGGGAACAAGTGGAAAAAAACATCAAAATGTAAATTTCTAGTCTAGAAAAAGGGTTTTTTCACCAGAAAACCTTGAAAAAGAGTTATTCACAAGAAAACCCGTTTTTCAAACCCCGGGTTCCCCTGAAAAGTAGATTTTTAATGTTTTAAAAAAGTTGAAAGCAAATTTATTGCTTCCAATTTAGGAAGGTGTAAAAAAGTTGTTCTACATGTGGTGAGTCCCCCAAGTAGAGGGAAAGGGAAAGGGCCCCTTTTTAGGGAAAACACAGAAATCAGGAGTTTATTCAGGCAAATATAATGAAAAATCACAGAATTTGTGAGGAAAAAAAATGTAAAAAAACATCAAAATGTAAATTTTTAGTTTTGGGGAAAGGGGTGTTGTTACACTCAAAAATCCCTTTAAAAAGAGTTAAATTCCCCATGAAAAAACCCGTGTTTTTTAAAAAACCCGAATTCACTGAAAAAGTTGTATTTTTAAAATGTTTAAAAAAGTTGAAAAAAAAGTTTATTAGCTTCCAAGTTTTTGAGGAAAAGTGTATAAAGTTTTTTTTAAAATGTGGTGAAGCCCAAAAAAAGTTGAGGGAAGGGCCCCCTTATAGGAAACCCGCTAGAAATCAGTAGTATTCTGAGGAAATACTATGAATAAACCCCGACTTATGAGGAGAACAAGTTGGAAAAAGGGGGGCCATTAAAATGTAAAAGGGTTTCCCCAATCTAAAAAAATTTAAAAAGGGTTTTGTAAACTTCCCGAAAAAACCGAAATGTGTTAAAATTTTTTAAGAAAACCGGTCGTTTTTAAAAACCCCCCAGATTTTTAAAATAGAAATTTGTAAAACAGTTGGAAAAAAAAAGTTTAATGGTTTAATTAATTTAAAATAAAGGTTATTTTAAAAAAGTTTCCCAAAATTTGGTAAATAAAGTTAGGAAGGGAGAAGGCCCAATTTAGAAAAAAACTAGGAAAATCAAAAAGTCTTCAAAACCAAATATAATGAATTAAAACAAAAATTGTTTTAAAGATAAGTGTTAAAAAAACATCCAAAAAGGGGAAATTTTAATTTTAGGGAAAAGGTTGGGGTTTTAAAAGGGGAAACCTTAAAAAAGGAAGGTTAGTTTACCCCGGGGGGGCCAGTGGGGGTTTTTCCCCAAAAGATTTACGGGAAAATAAGGTATTCAACGGGGAAAACAGGGTTAAAAAAAGTGAAAATTGGGTTTTCAAGGGGTTCTTAGGAATGGGTTGGGGGATAAATTTTTTCACTGGTTGGGTAACCCCAAAGGGGAGAGGGAGGGGAAGGGGCCCAATTTATTAAAAAAACACTAAAAAAATTTTAGGGAGTCTTTTTTACAAAATTTTTAATTTTAAATTTCAAACAGGAAAAAATTTAAAAGAAAAGGGAAATCAAAAAAAGTTTTAAGGGGGAAAAAAGGAGGGTGGGGAATTTTTTTTCCGTTAAGGGGGGTTTGGGTTTTGGGGGAAAAGGGGGTTTGGGAAAAGAAAAAAGGGAAAAAATATGGTTTGGGCCCCCTTAAATCAAAATTTTTAAAGGAAATTTAAAATTTTAAAAAAGGGGTAAATAAAAAAGAAAAAATCTCGACCCCAAAACAAAAAGACCAGGGGGGGATGTGTCAGAGTTTTCTAGAACTCTTTGGGAATTTCTTTTAGAACCGAAAATCTTACGGAAATTTTTTAAAAAAACTGAGAATTTTTTATCCAAACCTGTTGGGAAAAATAGGATAGACTTTCAAATGGTAATAATGGTTAAAGTACTGGGTTTTTTTTTGGAAAAAAAAACGCGTTTCCCAAATTGGAATTTCCCCAAAAAGAAAAGGAGCTTGAACACGGGGAAGGGGGGAGAGAACTCCAACTCGGGAAATTTTAAAATGATAACCTGGTTAAAAATTAAGAAAATTTCTTTTAAATTTTATAGGGAAAACGTGAATAAAAGGGGCCCTTAAATTTTCTTTTTTAAAACCCTTGTTTTCTGAAAAGCAAATCGTTTCAAAGGGAAAATTGAACCGAGTTGGTAAAAAAACTGGGGGACAATTTAAAAAATTAGGGGACTTATTTAGTTTGGGGTTTTTTGAAAGAGGGGGTGGTTTTAAGGCCCTTAAATTTGGGGGAAATTTATGGTCAAACCCCCGGGGGGAGGGGCCACGTTGGGGGAGGATTTTTTGATTTTCCCGGGAGTTAATGATTTTTTTAGGGGGGCCCCCCCCCCCCCCGTGGGGGAGTGATGAGGGGAATTGGAAGGTCAATTTTTTTGTTTGGGGTTAGAGAAATTTTGGGGTTTTGGCCAGGGTTTTTGGGTTTGGATAAAAGGGGTTTGGGAAAGGGAAGGGTTCAGGTTTTTAGGTTTAGGGTAAGGGTTTAGGGTTAGGGGTTTAAGGGGGGTTTGGGAAAGGGTTACGGTCACTTTTTTGTAGTAAGGTTGGGGGTTTTTTCCCAAGGAAAGAGCTTCAACCCCTGGACAATTTTAGTGGGAAACATGGAATTTACAAACCCGACTTGGGAAATATTAGAAAAGTGCTTTACACACTGGAAAAAAATTTTCCAATTTGCGGGTTTTCTGAAAAGGCACAATTTTGTCACTGGGAAATCTTGTTTTAAAAAGGGTTTTGGAAAAAAGTGTTACACTGTTTTACATTTATTTTTCCCGTCAAAAAAAAAGTTGGCGGTTTTTTTGGGAAAAAGGGGTTGGTTGGGAAAAATGGGGAAAAAATTCATTTTTCCCAAGTATAGAAAAATATGAAAATTGAGCACTTTGAAATCAAAAGTTTGTTTTGGCTAGGGTTCCAAGTAGTGTTTTAAAGTTTTCCCTTTAAAAAACCGGTTTTGAACCGGGGTTTTTAAAAAGAAAACTTTTCAGGGGTCAAAAAACCCCGAAAAGGGGGATGTTCAGAGGTCTCTTGAAAATCTTGGAATACAAATTTTTGAACAGAAAAATCTGTATCCCCCGAATTTTTAAATAATGAGAATTTTGTTTTCCCAAAACGCTGTGAAAAATTGGGGTGACTTTCGTGGTATAATGGTTAAAGTTTGGTTTTTTTAAAAAAAAATGTTTCACCAAAAGGGGAAATTTAAAAAAAGGAGGTTTACACACTGGAAGAGGGAAAAATCCAACTCGGGAAAATTTACAATGAAAACCTAGGTTAATATTAAGAAAGTGCTTCAAACACTAGGAATACTGAAAAAGGGCCTTTTAAAATCTGTAACACATTGTTTTTTGACAAGAAAAACGTTTCAAAGAACATAGAAAAGAGTTGGATCTGGGTTTCAAAATTATAATTTAAAAGGGCAAAGATTGGGGTTTTTAAAGAGGCCCGGTTAGGGCCTTAAAAGGAAGTTTATGATGTCCCAGGGGGGGGGCCCAGGGAAGGGGGTTTTTTTTTATTCCCCGGGGAAATTTATTTAGGGGAGGGGCCCCGTTGGGGGGTGATGGGGTCATCGAGGTTTGTTCTGGTGTTTTTTGGGTTTGAGAATTGGGTTTTGGCCAGGGTTAGGGGGTTTGGATTTAAGGGGTTTGGGCTAAGGGGAGGGTTCAGGCTCGGGTTAGGTTGGTTTTTGGGTTTTGGGTTTTAAAAGGGTTAGGGAAAGGGTTTTGGTCACGGGGGTTTGTAAGGTTTGGGTATTTTACAAAAGGGAAAGGCTTCAAAACCCCTGGACAAATTGGAGTTTTTGCACTGAGAATTTCAACCCAAATTTGGGAAAATATTTAGAAATTTGCTTCAAACACTGGAATACATATTCCCAAAAGACTGAATATCTGAACAGCACTTTTTTCACTGGGGGAAAATTTTTGTTCAAACAGCTGAGAACCCCGGTTTGACCGTTTACATTTATTTTTCCCCTTCCCAAAACAAATTGGGTTTTGGGGAAAAAAAGGTTTGGTTTAAAAAACTGAAAAAAAAATTTTCCCCAGAGCTATTTGAATAGAAAGTAATTGAGAACCCCTATGAAAACAAAATGTTAGTTAGGCTAAGGGGTTTTAAGTAAGGGTTTTTAAAATACCCCTTTAAAAAAACCGGGATGACAACCCGGGGTTTTTTAAAGAAAAAATTCAGAGCTCAAAAAAACAGTTCGGGGGATGTTCAGAGTTTTCTCTAGAACTCTTGGGAAAAAACGTTTTAGAACAGAACTTTTTACTGAATTTTTGGGAAAAACTGAAATTTGTATCCCCAAAACCTGTTGGAAAAGGGAGGGGTAGACTTTCAAGTGGTAAAAATGGTTAAAGTACTGGGTTTTTTTTAAAAAAAAAGCTGTTTCACCAAATTTTTGGGAATTTAAAATAAGGAGGTTGACCCCACTGGAAGAGAGAGGGGTCCAACTCGGGGAAATTTTTAAAAATGAAAACCCCCGGGGGAAAATTTTAAAAAGTGAAATTGGAAACGGGGGGCCCTTTTAAAAATTTGTTTAAAACATTGTTTTTTTGCCAAAAAATCGTGGTTCAAAAACATGAACCGGGTTTGGGTGTGTTTCCAATTTATAATTAAGGGGACAATTTTATTGGCGTTTTTAAAGACCTGGTTAGGCCCTTTTAAAAAGGAAGTTTTGAGTCACAAAGGGTTGGGGCCAGGGGGGAAGGTTTAAAATTTTTTCCCGGGGGATAATTTATTTACAGGGGGCCCCGCTGGGGGTGTTTACTTTTATCGAGGTTTGTTTTTGGGGGTTAGGGTTAGTGAATTTGGGGTTCTTTGGCCGGGTTAGGTTTTGGGTAAGGGTTCGGGTGGTAGGGTTCAAATCAGGGTTAGGGGTAAAGGTTTTTTGGGGTTTTTGGGTTTGAGGGTTAGGGACAGGGGTTTTTGGGCCCCGGTTGTGTAGGTTGGGTTTCAAAAAGAATTTGGGTTCAACCAACTGGACAAATTGGAGTGTTGCCTTTAGAAATTTACAACTTCAGCTAGGGAAATTTTTTAGAAAAATGTGCTTCAACACTAGGAATACTTTTTCCAATAGACTGAATATCTGAAAAGAAAAATTTTTTATGGGAAAAACTTGTTCAAACAGCTGAGGGGCCGGGGTTGACCTTTTTTACATTTTTTTTTCCCCCCAAAAAAAAGTTGGCGTTTTTTGGGGGGGAAAAGGGGTTTGGGGAAAAAACTGAAAAATTCATTTTTAGAGCTAAGAATGTATGAAAGTAATTTAGGAAAAAACTTTGAAATCAAATTTTTAGTTAGGCTTTGGGGGGCCCAAATAGTGTTTTTTTAAAAAACCTTTTAAAAAACCGGGTTTTACCCGTGTTAAAAAGAAAAATAGGGGCTCAAAAAAAAAGGGCAGGGGGTTGTTCCCCGAGTGTTCTAGAAATCCTTTTGGGGGTACGTTTTTTTGAAACGAAAATTTTCTACTGAATTTTTTAAATACGGGAATTTGTATCCAAAACCGGGGGAAAAGTTGGATAGCTTTTAATTTGGTTTAAAAATGGTTTTTAAATACTGGGATATTTTTTAAAAAAAAGGTTTTTACCAAATTGGAAGTCACATGAAGGGCTTGACACACTGGAAGAGGAGACTTTTAATTTGGGAAAAATTTACAATTTAAAACCAGGTTAATATCTAAAACCCAAAAATAAACCCTGAATGAAGGGGCCCTTTAAAATTTGAAACCCCAAAATTTTTTTTGACAAGAAAAAATCGTTTTTCAAAGAAAATTTGGAAACCAAATTGGTTTTTGGGGGTTTTTTTTTCATAATTAGAGACAATGAGTTGGGTTTTTGAAAAAAGGCCTGGTTTTGGCCATTTTAAAAGGAAGGGGTTTTGACGTCACAAAGGGGGGGCCAGAGGGCAGGGTTTTAAATTTTCCCAGGAGTTTATTTTTTCCGGGGGGGCCCAGTGGGAGTGATGGCGTCCAGAGGTTAGTTTGGTTTTTTGGGTTAGAGAATTTGGGGGTTTGGGGTAGGGTTAGGGTTTTGGGTAAGGGTTCGGGCCCAGGTTTTTGGGGTTTAGCCTCAGGTTAGGGCAAAGGTTTTAAAGGGGTTTGGGTTAGAGGGTTAGGGAAGGTTTAAGGGCACGGTTTTAGTTAGGTTTGGGGGTTTACAATAATGGGGCTTAACCAAATGGAAAAATGGGTGTTGCCTTTAAATTTAAAAAAATCCCAACTTTGGGGAAAAATTAAAAAATGTGGTTTTACACCCCTGGAATACATATTCCCCTTTGATGAATATTTTGAACAGCACAATTTTTTTACTGGGAAAACTTGTTCAAACAGCCCGAGGAGGGGTGGGTGTACTGTTTACATTTTTTTTCCCCCCAAAAAAAGGGGTTGGGTTTTCGGGAAAAGGGGGTTGGTTTAAACACTGAAAAATTCATTTTCCCTTTAGCCTTTTAGAATGTTTGAAAGTAATGAGAACACTATGGGAAAACAAAAAAGTTAGTTTGGGTAGGGGTTTTCCCAAATAGTGTTTTAAAAATACCCTTTTAAAAAACCCGGGTTTTCACCCCTGTTAAAATGAAAAAAATTTAGAGCTCAAAACAACAGAACGGGGGGGTGTCCCGAGTTTTTTCAAAAACTTTGGAAAATTTTAGAACCAAACTTCTTAATTTAAATTTTTAAATACGGGGAATTTGTATCCAAAAAACCGGGGTTTGGAAAAATAGGATAGCTTTCAAGGGGGTTTAAAAATGGTTTTAAAGTACTGGGGGGTTTTTTTGTAAAAAAAAAGGGTTTCACAAAATTTTGGAATTTTTCAATGAAGGGCTTGACCCCACTTTTAAAAAAGGGGGACTCCAAATTTGGGAAAAATTTACAATGAAAACCTAGGTTAATATCTAAGAAAATTTCTTTTTAAAAAACTTGGAATTTCGTGAATGAAGGGCCCTTTAAAATCTGTAAAAACATTGTTTTTCCCAAAAAGAAAAAACGTTTTCAAAGAACATAGAAACCCGGGGGGATGCTTTTTTACATTCAAATGAAGAGACCAATGAGTTGGGTTTTTGAAAAAGGTTTTAGGCCATTAAACAGGAAGGATGGGCGTACCAAAAAAGGGGGGGGCCACGAGGGGGAGGTTTAATTTATCCCCGGAGAAAAGATTTAGGGTGGGGGCCCCGCTGGGAAGGGGGTTTGTCACGAGGTTAGTTTTTGGGGGTTTTGGGTTAGAGATTTTGGGGTTTTGGCTAGGGTTTGGGTTAGGGGTTTTGGGTTTTGGGCTAGGTAGGGTTCACCTAGGTTTGGGGAAAGGGTTTTGGGTTAGGGTTAGAGGGTTAGGGGGGGTTAAAGGGCCGGGTGTGTAAGGGTTTGGGGATTCAAAATAAAAAGAGCTTCAACATGACAAATTGGAATTAAACTTGAGAATTTTACAAATCCAAATTGGGAAAATATTTAGAAAAAAGTGTTCACCCCACTAGGAATAATATTTAAAAGCTGAATATCTGAAAAAGCACAAAAATTTTTTCACGGGAAAAACTTGTTCAAAAAGCCCGAGGAGCGAGTGGGCCCCTGTTTTCATTTTTTTTCCCCCAAAAGGGGTTTTGGGGTTTTTGGGGGAAAAAAGGGGTTGGGTTTAAACACTGAAAATTCATTTTTTTGGGCTATAGAATAGTATGAAGTAATGAGGGAAAACTATTTAAAACAAAATGTTAGTTTGGTAGGGTTCCAAGTAGTGTTTTAAAGTACCTTTAAAAAACCGGGGGAGGGCACCCTTTTTAAAAAGGGAAAATTCAGAGCTCCCAAAAAAAACAGAACAGGGGGATTTTCTCAGGTTGGGCTCTAGAACTTTGGAATCTTTTTGAACCGAACATCTCTTTCTGAAATTTTGGGAAATTTTCTGGAATTTGTAAACCCAAAAGCTGTTTAAAAAGTAGGATAGACTTTCAAGTTGGTTATAATGGTTTTAAAATAATGGTATATTTGTTAAAAAAACCCTTTTTACCAAAAAATTTGGGAATTTACAATAAAAGGGGCTTGACACACTTGGGAAAAGGGGAGGGCTCCAAACCGGGGGGAAAATTTAAAAATGAAAACTATTTTTTCTAAGAAAATTTCTTTTAAAAACTAGGAAAAAGTAATTTAAGGGTTCCCTTTAAAATTGAAAAACCCTTGTTTCCCAAAAGGGGAAAAACGTTTTTCAAAGAAAATGAACCGGGGGGTTTTGGTTTCTGTTTACTTATTAAAGAAGAGGCAAAAGAGTTTGGTTTTTTTGAAAAAGGCCCCCTTTTTAGGCCCTTAAACAGGAAGGGGATGGGGTCACCCAAAGGGGGGGGGCCCCCGAGGGCAGGTTTAATTGTTCCCCGGGGTAATGATTTAAATGGGGGGCCCCGCTGGGAGTGAGGGCGTCTTTGAGGTTAGTTTTTTGGTGTTAGGGTTAGAGAAATTTGGGGGTTTTGGGGTAGGGTTAGGGTTAGGTTTTTGGGGTTTGGGGGGGGGTTTGTGGGGGAGCCTCAGGTTTAAAGGGGAAGGGGGTTTTGGGTTAGGGTTTTGAGGGTTGGGGGCAGGGTTAAAGGGCAAGGGGGTTTTTTGTAAAAGGGTTTGGGGATTCACAAGAAGAGCTTCAACCATGGCCCAAAATTTGGGGTGTAAACCCCTTTAATTTTTCAACTCCCGACTAGGGAAATATTTGAAATTGCTTAAAAAACTTTGGAATACAAAATTTTAAAAAACGGGAAAATCTGAAAAAGCCAAAATTTTTTCACTGGGAAATCTTGTTCAAAAAAGCTGGGAGCGAGGTTTTGACAATGTTTACATTTATTTTTTCCCCTCAAAAGGGAAATTTGGGGGTTTTTTTTGGGAAAAGGGGTTGGGGTTTAAACACTGAAAAAATTAAAATTTTTCCCGGGGTATAGAAAAGTAGGGAAAATTAAAGAGAAATATTAAATCAAAAAAATTAGTTAGGGGTAGGGGGGCCCCAAATTGTGTTTTAAAATACCCTTTAAAAAAAAACCGGGGGATGGGCAACCCCGTTAAAATGAAAACCCCTCAGGCTCAAAACAAAAGAACAGGGGATGTCCGAGTGTCTCTAGAACTCTTGGAATACGTTTTAGAACAGAACATCTCTACTGAATTTTGAAATACTGAGAATTTGTATCCAAAGCGCTGTGAAAAGTAGGATAGACTTTCAAGTGGTAATAATGGTTAAAGTACTGGTATATTTGTAAAAAACGCTGTTTCACCAAATTGGAATTCAAAATCAAGGAGCTTGACACACTGGAAGAGAGAGATCCAACTCGGGAATTCACAATGAAAACCTAGGTTAATATCTAAGAAAGTGCTTCAAACACTAGGAATACATGAATGAAGGGCCTTAATATCTGTAACACATTGTTTCTGACAAGTAAATCGTGGTCAAAGAACATAGAACCGAGTTGGATGCTGTTTACATTCATAATTAAGAGACAATGATTGGCGTTTTTAAAGAGGCCTGCTTAGGCCATTAAACAGGAAGTGATGATGTCACCAAGAGGGAGGAGCCACGAGGGCAGGTTTAATTGATTCCAGAGATAATGATTTAGGCAGGGGCCCAGCTGGGAGTGATGACGTCATCGAGGTTAGTTCTGGTGTTAGGGTTAGAGAATTGCGGTTTGGCTCAGGGTTAGGGTTAGGATAAGGGTTCGGGCTAGGTAGGGTTCAGGCTCAGGTTAGGGCTAGGTTTAGGGTTAGGGTTAGAGGTTAGGGACAGGGTTAGGTCACGGTATAGTAAGGTTGGGTATTCACAATGAATGAGCTTCAACCACTGGACAAATTGGAGTGTAGCACTGAGAATTTACAACTCCAGACTAGGGAAATATTTAGAAATGTGCTTCACACACTAGGAATACATATTCCAATAGACTGAATATCTGAACAGCACAATTTTGTCACTGGGAAATCTTGTTCAAACAGCTGAGGAACGAGTCTGACTCTGTTTACATTTATTTTTCCCGTCAAAAAAGTTGGCGTTTTGGGAAAAGGAGTTGGTGAAACACTGAAAATTCATTTTCCTAGAGCTATAGAATAGTATGAAAGTAATGAGAACACTATGAAATCAAAATGTTAGTTAGGCTAGGGTTCCAAGTAGTGTTTTAAAGTACCTTTAAAAAGCCGGTATGACACCCGTGTTAAAATGAAAACTCTCAGAGCTCAAAACAACAGAACAGGGGGATGTCTCAGAGTGTCTCTAGAACTCTTGGAATACGTTTTAGAACACGAACATCTCTACTGAATTTTGAAATACTGAGAATTTGTATCCAAAGCGCTGTGAAAAGTAGGATAGACTTTCAAGTGGTAATAATGGTTAAAGTACTGGTATATTTGTAAAAAACGCTGTTTCACCAAATTGGAAGTCACAATGAAGGAGCTTGACACACTGGAAGAGAGAGACTCAACTCGGGAAATTCACAATGAAAACCTAGGTTATATCTAGAATGCTTAACACTAGGAATACGTGAATGAACGGCCTTAATATCTGTAACACATTGTTTTCTGACAAGAAAATCGTGTATCAAAGAACATAGAACCGAGTTGGATGCTGTTTACATTCATAATGAAGAGACAATGAGTTGGCGTTTTGAAAGAGGCCTGGTTAGGCCATTAAACAGGAAGTGATGACGTCACCAAGGGGGAGGGGCCACGAGGGCAGGTTTAATTGATCCCAGGAGATAATGATTTACCGGGGGCCCAGCTGGGAGTGATGACGTCATCGAGGTTAGTTCTGGTGTTAGGGTTAGAGAATTGGGGTTCTGGCTAGGGTTAGGGTTAGGATAAGGGTTCGGGCTAGGTAGGGTTCAGCCTCAGGTTAGGGCTAGGTTTAGGGTTAGGGTTAGAGGGTTAGGGACATGGTTTAGGTCACGGTGTAGTAGGTTGGGTATTCACAATGAATGAGCTTCAACCACTGGACAAATTGGAGTGTAGCACTGAGAATTTACAACTCCAGACTAGGGAAATATTTAGAAATGTGCTTCACACACTAGGAATACATATTCCAATAGACTGAATATCTGAACAGCACAATTTTGTCACTGGGAAATCTTGTTCAAACAGCTGAGGAGCGAGTGTGACACTGTTTACATTTATTTTTCCCGTCAAAAGGAGTTGGCGTTTTCGGGAAAAGGAGTTGGTGAAACACTGAAAATTCATTTTCCTAGAGCTATAGAATAGTATGAAAGTAATGAGAACACTATGAAATCAAAATGTTAGTTAGGCTAGGGTTCCAAGTAGTGTTTTAAAGTACCTTTAAAAAGCCGGTATGACACCCGTGTTAAAATGAAAACTCTCAGAGCTCAAAACAACAGAACAGGGGGATGTCTCAGAGTGTCTCTAGAACTCTTGGAATACGTTTTAGAACACGAACATCTCTACTGAATTTTGAAATACTGAGAATTTGTATCCAAAGCGCTGTGAAAAGTAGGATAGACTTTCAAGTGGTAATAATGGTTAAAGTACTGGTATATTTGTAAAAAACGCTTTTCACCAAATTGGAAGTCACAATGAAGGAGCTTGACACACTGGAAGAGAGAGACTCCAACTCGGGAAATTCACAATGAAAACCTAGGTTTAATATCTAAGAAAGTGCTTCAAACACTAGGAATACGTGAATGAAGGGCCTTAATATCTGTAACACATTGTTTCCTGACAAGAAAATCGTGTTCAAAGAACATAGAACCGAGTTGGATGCTGTTTACATTCATAATGAAGAGACAATGAGTTGGCGTCTTTTGAAAGAGGCCTGGTTAGGCCATTAAACAGGAAGTGATGACGTCACCAAGGGGAGGGGCCACGAGGGCAGGTTTAATTGATCCCAGGGGATAATGATTTTGCCCCGGGGCCCCGCTGGGAGTGATGCTTAAACGGGTTGTTTGGTGTTAGGGTTTTGAGAAATTGGGGTTTGGCTTGGGTTTGGGTTAGGATAAGGGTTCGGGTTGGTAGGGTTTTGGGCCCCGGTTGGGGGTAGGTTTTTGGGGGTTTGGGTTAGAGGGTTAGGGAAGGGGTTTAAAGGGCACGGGGTAGTAAGGTTGGGTATTCCCCAATGAATGAGCTTCAAAAACTGGGGCAAATTGGGGAGTGTTAAACAATGGAATTTAAAAACTCCGACTAGGGAAATTTTTTAGAAAAGTCCCTTTAAAACCAAAAGGTTTTCATATTCCAAAAGAATGAATTTTCTGAAAAGCACAAATTTTTTCACTGGGAATCTTGTTCAAACGCTGGGAACCCCGTGTGACACTGTTTACATTTATTTTTCCCGTTTAAAAGGGGGTTGGGCGTTTTTGGGGGGGAAAGGGGTTGGTGAAACACTGAAAATTTTTATTTTCCCAAGCTATAGAATAGTTTTTAAATTTAAAGGGGAAAACCCATGAAATTTAAAAT
>JAULJE010000261.1:0-21585 GCA_030846915.1 Cnephaeus nilssonii
ACTGCAAAATTTTTTGCATGGGAAATCTTGTTCAAACAGGGGAAAGCGAGTGTGACACTGTTTACATTTTTTTTTTCCCTCAAAAGGAGTTGGGGGTTTTGGGGAAAAAAGGTTTTGGTTAAAAACGAAAAAAATCATTTTCCTAAGATCGAACAGTATGAAAGTATTGAGAACACATGAAAAAAAAATTTTAGTTAGGCGGGTTCCCAAGTAATGTTTTACTGTGCCTTTTAAAAAAAGCCGGTATGACCCCCCTGTTAAAATGAAAGTCTCATTGCTCAAAACAACAGCCAGGGGAATGGCAGAGTGTCTCAAAAACCCTGAATACGTTTTAGAACCCGAACATCTCTACTGAATTTTAAAATACTGAGAAATTTGTATCCAAAGCGCTGTAAAAGGTTGATAGACGTAAGTGAAAAAAGTTGAAATGTGGTATATTTGAAAAAAAGGTTTTTTTTCCAAATTAGAATTCACAATGAAAAAGTAAACACTGGAAGAGAAGACTCCAACTGGGGAAAAATTCACAATGAAAAACCTAGTTAATATTAAGAAAGTGCTTCAAACACTAGGAATACTAAAAAAAAGGGGCCTTAATATCTTAACAATTTTTTCCCCTGCAAGGGAAATCTGTTAAAAGAACATAGAACCGGTTGGATACGGTTAATTTATTTTTCCCGGGGGGGAAATGAGTTGGCGTTTTGAAAAAGCCTGGTTAGCCATTAAAAACCCGGGTTTGATGACCACCAAGGGGGGGCATGGGGGGTTTAAATTTGATCCCAGGTGATAATGATTTGGCCAGGGGACCAGCTGGGAGTGATGAGTCATCGAGATTAGTTCTGGTATTGGGTTGGGAGAATTGGGGCTCTGTTCATGGTTAGGGTTAGGATAAGGTTTTGGGCTAGGTAGCGTTCAGGCTCAGGTGTGGGCTAGGTTTAGGGTTTGGGTTAGAGGGTTGGGGGACAGGGTTAGGTCACAGTGTAGTAATGTTGGCTATTCAAAAATGAATGAGCTTCAATCACTGGACAATTTGGTGTGTAGCACTCAGAACTACGACTCCAACATAGGAATATTTAAAATGTGCTTCACACAATAGGAATACATATTCCAATAGACTGAATATCTGAACAGCACAATTTTGTCACGGGAAAAAATCTTGTTCAAAACAGCTGAGAAGCGAGTGTGACACTGTTTACATTTATTTTTCCCGCAAAAGGATTGGCGTTTTGGGGAAAAGGTTTTGGGTTTGAAACACTGAAAAACTCATTTTCCTAGAGCTATCGACAGTATGAAAGTATTGAGAACACTATGAAATAAAAATGTTAGTTAGGCTAGGGTTCCAAGTATGTTTTACTGTGCCTTTAAAAACCCGGGTATGACACCCTTTTAAAATGAAAAGTTCATTGCTCAAAACAACAGACCAGGGGAATGGCAGATTTGTCTCAGAACTCCTGCAATACGTTTTAGAACCCGAACATCTCTACTGAATTTTGAAATACTGAGAATTTGTATCCAAGCGCTGTGAAAGGTAGGATAGACTGTCAAGTAGTAAAAATTTTAAAAAGTGCTGGTATATTTGTAAAAAAGGTTGTTTTACCAATTAGAATTCACAATGAAAAAGCTTGAGACACTGGAAGAGAGAGACTCCCAAACCCGGGGAAAATTTCCCAAAAAAATTAACCTAGGTTAATATCTAAGAAATGCTTCAAACACTAGGAAAAACGTGATAAAGGGCCCTTTAATTCTTAACACATTGTTTCCTGACAAGGAAAAACTGTTAAAGAAAATAGAACGAGTTGGATAGGTTTAAATTTTTTATTCCGGAAAAGAGTTGGCGATTGAAAGAAAATGGTTAGGCCCTTTTAAACGGGGTGTGTGACTTTTCCCCAAGGGGGAGGGGGGCCCCCGTGGGGGAGGTTAATTTATCCAGGTGATAATGATTTGCCGGGGGAAAACGGGGGGGGGGAGTCATCGAATTGTTCTGGTAAGGGTTAGAGAATTTGGGGGTTGTTCATGGTTGGGTTAGGATAAGGGTTTTTGGGTAGGTAGCGTTAGCTAGGGTGGGCTAGGTTTAGGGTTTGGGTTTTAGAAAGGTTTGGGACGGGGTTTGGTCACATGTAAAGTTGGCTTTCACAATGAATGAGCTTCAACCTGGGGCAATTTGGGGTGAGCACTCAGAATTACGACTCCAGACTAGGGGAAAATTTAGAAATGTCTTCAAAATAGGAATACATATCCAATGATGAATATCTTTAACAGCACAATTTTGTCATGGAAATCTTGTTCAACAGTGAGAAGCGTGTTTGACACTGTTTACATTTATTTTTTCCGGGCCCAAAAAAGTTGGCGTTTTCGGGAAAAGGTTTTTGGGAAAACCCCCAAAAAATATTTTTTCCCAAGCTATCGAACTATAAAAATTGAGAACACTATGAAAAAAAAATGTTATTAGGCTAGGGTTCCAAGTAATGTTTTACGTGCCTTTAAAAGCCGGTATGACAAGTGTTAAAATGAAAGTCTCATTGCTCAAACAACAGCCAAGGGGAATGGAGAGTGTTCGAAACCCGGAATAGTTTTGAACCCAACATCTCTACTGAATTTTGAAAATAAAATGAGAAATTTTTTATCCCAAAACGCTGTGAAAGGGAGGGTAGATGTCAAGTGGTAATAAGTTGAAAGTGCTGGTAATTTTTTAAAAAAGTTGTTTTTCCAAATTTGAATTAAAAATGAAAAAGCTTGAGACACTGAAGAGGAGATCCCAAAGGGAAAATTTTACAAAGTAATAGGTTTATATCTAAAAAGGGTTCAAAAAACTAGGAATTCGTGAATAAAGGGCCCTTAAAAATCTGAAACATTGTTTCCCGAAAGGGGAAATGTTTAAAAGGGAAAATGAAAACCCAGTTGGATATGGTTACATTTTTTAAATTCCCGGGCAATGATTGGTGATTTTTAAAAAACCTGGTTAGGCCATTAAACCCGGATGTGAGACGTCACCAAAGGGGGAGGGGGCCCCGTGGCAGGCTTAATTGATCCAGGTGTAATGATTTGGCCAGGGACCGCGGGAGTGATGACGTCATCGGAAAATTTGTTCTGGGATTAGGTTAGAGAATTGGGGCTTGTTTATGGTTTGGGTTAGAAAGGTTTTGGGGGGTAGGTTCAGCTCAGTGTGGGCTAGGTTTTTGGTTTGGGGTTGAGGGTTAGGACGGGTTACGGTCACTGTGAATGTTGGCTTTTCAAATGAAGAGCTTTAATCACTGGACAATTTTTTGGTAGCACTCGAAAATTAGACCCAACTAGGGGAAAAAAATTTTGAAATGTCTTCACACAATAGGAAAACATATTCCAATAATGAAAACTGAACAGCACAATTTTGTCATGGGGGAAAAATTGTTCAAACAGCTGAGAAGCGGGGTACACTGTTTACATTTATTTTTTCCGCCAAAAGGAGTTGGCTTTTCGGGAAAAGGTTTTGGGGTAAAACACTGAAAAACTCATTTTCCTAAGCTACGAAAAAGTTGAAAGTATGAGAAAAACTATGAAATAAAAATGTTATTTCTAGGGTTCAAATAATGTTTTACTGTGCCTTTAAAAAACCGGAAAGCACCCGTGTTAAAATGAAAAGTCTCATTGCCAAAACAAACAGACCGGGGGAAAGGGCAGAGTGTCCCAGAAAATAAAAACGTTTTAGAAAAACTCTCTACGAAATTTTTAAAAAATGGAATTTGTATCCCAAAGCGCTGTGAAGGTAGGATAGCTGTCAAGTGTATAATGTTGAAAGTGCTGGTATATTTTTTAAAAAAAAGGTTTTTTTACCCAAATTTAAATTCCAATGAAAAAGCTTGAGACACGGAAAGAGGACCCAACTCGGGAAATTTTACAATTATAACTAGGTTAATATCTAAGAAAGTGCTTCAAACATAGGGGTACGTGATAAAGGGCCTTAATTCTGTAACCATTGTTTCCCGACAAAAGGGAAAACTTTTTAAAAAAACATAGAACCCCTTTTGGGTACTGGGTTTTTTATTATTCCGGGACAATGAGTTGGGATTTTGAAAGAACCCGGGGAAAAGGGCCCTTAAAACCGGGTGTGATGACTTTACCAAGGGGGAGGGGCCCGTGGGCAGGCTTTAATTGATCCCAGGTGATAAGATTTGGCCAGGGACGCTGGGAGGGAGTTTCGAATTAGTTCTGGATTTGGTTAGAGAATTGGGGGTCTGTTCATGGTTAAGGGTTAGAAAGGTTTTTTGGGAAGGGGAGGTTCAGGCTCAGGGGGGGGCTAGGGTTTTTGGGTTTGGTTTAAAGGGGTTTGGGAACCGGGTTACGGTCACGTGTAGTAATGTTGGTATTTAAATGAATGAGCTTCAATCATGGACAATTTGGTGTGTAGCACTCAAATTAGACTCCAGACTAGGGAAAAAATTTAGAAATGTCTTCCACAAATGGAATAATATTCCAAAAGACTGAAATCTGAAAAAGCACAAATTTTTTCACTGGGAAATCTTGTTCAAAAAATGAGAAGCGAGTGTGACACGTTTACATTTATTTTTCCCCGCCCAAAAAGGAGTTGGCTTTTCGGGAAAAGGTTTTGGTGAAACATGAAAAAAACCCTTTTCCTGAGCTATCAACTTAGAAATTTTTGAGAACACTATGAAAAAAAAAGTTAGTTAGGCTAGGGTTCCAAGTAATGTTTTACTGTCCTTTAAAAAACCGGGATGACACCCGTTTAAAAAGAAAAGTCTCATTGCTCAAAACAACAGGGCCAGGGGAATGGCAGAGTGTCTCCAAACCCCTGAAAATTTTTTTGAACCCAAAATCTTACTGAAATTTTTAAATACTGAGAATTTGTATCCAAAAAACTGTGAAAGGGAGGATTCTGTCAAAATGGGAATAATGTTGAAAGTGTGGTTTTTTTAAAAAAGGGGTTTTTTCCAAATTAGAATTCACAATGAAAAAAAAATTTTTAAAAAGGGAAAAAAGGGCTCCCCCAAACCCGGGGGGAAATTTTTAATGATAACCCAGGGGTTTAAAATCTAAGAAAGTGCTTCAAAAAAATAGGAATACGTGAAAAAAAGGGGGCCTTTTTATCGTAACACATTGTTTCCGAAAAAGGGGAAAACGTGTTCAAAAACTAAAACCCCCTTTTATTTTTGGTTTCATTTATTATTTCCGGGGGGAAAGAGTTGGCGATTTTTAAAGAAACCCGTTTAGGCCAATTTTAAACCCGGGGGGGTTTACGTCACCCCAAAGGGGGGGGGGGGCCCGTGGGGGAGGTTAAATTTTCCCAGGGATAATGATTTTGGCCCGGGGGGCCGCTGGGAGTGAGACGTCTCGAGTTTTTCTGGTATTTGGGGGTTTGGAATTGGGGGGGTGTTCTGGGTTGGGTTAGGAAAAGGGTTTTTGGGTAGGTAGGGTTAGGCTCAGGTGTGGGGTGGTTTTTGGGTTTTTGGGGTTGAGGGTTAGGACGGGTTATGGGAAAGTGTAGTAATTTGGTATTCCCAATGAATGGCTTCAATCCCCTGGGGAATTGGGTGGGGAGCACTCAGAATTAGATTTCCCGACTGGGAAATTTTTTAGAAATTTTCTTCAACAATAGGAAAACATTTTTCCAAAAGGGGAAATTGAAAAGCACTTTTGCATGGGGGGAAAACTTGTTCAAAAAGTGAGAAGGAGTGTGGGCATGTTTAATTTTTTTTTTCCGCAAAAAAGGGGTTGGGTTTTTTGGGGGGAAAAAGGGTTTTTTTGAAAACAAAAAACCATTTTCCTAGAGTATCGAACGTTGAAAAAATTGAGAAAAAATATGGGAAAAAAAAATTTTAGTTAGGGTAGGGTTCCCGTAATGTTTTACTGGCCTTTAAAAAACCCCCCTATGACACCCCTGTTTTAAAAAAAAGTCTATTTCTCAAAAACAGCCGGGGAATGGCAGAGTGTCTCTAGAAATCCCGGGGAAAACGTTTTAGAAAACCCCCCCAAACTCTTAAATGAATTTTTTAAATACTGAGGGAAAATTTTTTTCCAAAAACCCCTGTGAAAGGTAGGGTGTTAAAATGGTAAAAAGGGTTTAAAATGCTGGTTTTATTTGTAAAAAAAGGGTTTTTTTCCCCAAAAAAATTTTACAAGAAAAAATTGAGGGAAAAGGGGAAAAAAGGACTCCCCCCCAAACGGGGAAAAAAACAAAAATAACCCAGGTTAATATCTAAGAAAGTGCTTCAAACACTAGGAAAACGGAAAAAAAGGGGGCCCTTTTTATCTGTAAAACATTGTTTCCCGCCCAAGGGGAAAACGTGTTCAAAGAACATGAACCCGTTGGATAATGGTTACATTTATTTTTCCCGGGGGGCCCAAAGAAATTGGCGTTTTGAAGAAGCCTGGTTTGGGCCCTTTTAAAAGGGTGTGATGGTCACCAAAAGGGGGGGGGCCGGGGAGGCTTAATTGATCCCCGGTGAAATGATTTTTTGGGCCCGGGGGCCCGCTGGGGGGTAGAGGGCATGGTTAGGGTTTTGGGGGTTTTTTGGGGGGAAATTTTGGGGGGGTGTTCATGGGGTTTGGGGTTTTTTAAAGGTTTTTGGGGAGGTGGGGTTAAATCAGGTTTTGGGCTGGGGTTTGGGTTTGGGGGTTTTTGGGTTAGGGGGGGGTTAAAAGGGCACAGTGTGTAAAAGTTGGGGTTTTTACAATGAAGAGCTTAATCAAATTTTAAATTTGGGGTGTTGCACTCAGAATACGACTCCAACTAGGGGAAATTTTAGAAAGTCTTCCCCACAAAAGGAAAAAAAATATTCCTTAACTGAATATCAACAGCAAAATTTTTTTATGGAAAAAACTTGTTCAAAAAAGCTGAAAGCGAGTGTGACCGTTTACATTTATTTTTCCCCCAAAAAAGGGTTTGGGTTTTCGGGAAAAGGGTTTTTTGGTGAAAAAAACTGAAAAAAAAAAAACTCATTTTCCTAGAGCTATCGAACAGTGTGAAAGTATTGAGAACACTGTGAAATAAAAATGTTAGTTAGGCTAGGGTTCCAAGTAATGTTTTACTGTGCCTTTAAAAAGCCGGTATGACACCCGTGTTAAAATGAAAAGTCTCATTGCTCAAAACAACAGACCAGGGGAATGGCAGAGGGGTCTCCAGAACACCTGCAATACGTTTTAGAACCCAAACATCTCTACTGAATTTTTAAATACTGAGAATTTTTATCCAAAGCGCTGTGAAAGGTAGGATAGACTGTCAAGGGAGTAATAATGTTGAAAGTGCTGGTATATTTTTAAAAAAGGTTGTTTTACCCAAATTAGAATTCAAAAATGAAAAACCTTGAGACACTGGAAGAGAGAGACTCCAACTCGGGAAATTCACAATGATAACCTAGGTTAATATCTAAGAAAGTGCTTCAAACACTAGGAATACGTGTATAAAGGGCCTTAATATCTGTAAACACATTGTTTCCTGACAAGGAAACATGTTAAAAGAACATAGAAAACCGAGTTGGATACTGGTTTCATTTATTATTCCGGGACAATGAGTTGGCGATTTTGAAAGAAGCCTGGTAAGGGCCATTAAACCGGATGTGATGACTTCACCAAGGGGGAGGGGCCACGTGGGCAGGCTTAATTTATCCCAGGTGATAATGATTTGGCCAGGGGACAAGCTGGGAGTGATGAAGTCATCGAGATTAGTTCTGGTATTAGGGTTAGAGAATTGGGGCTCGGGTTCATGGTTAGGGTTAGTAAAAAGGTTTTGGGCAAGGTAGCGTTTTAGGCTCAGGTGTGGGCTAGGTTTATGGGGTTTTGGTTAGAGGGTAGGGACAGGGTTACGGTCACAGTGTAGTAATGTTGGCTATTTCACAATGAATGGCTTCCCAAACACTGGGCAATTTGGTGTGTAGCACTCGAAATTATGACTCCAGACTAGGGAAATATTTAGAATTGCTTCACACAATAGGAATACATATTCCAATAGACTGAATATCTGAACAGCACAATTTTGTCACTGGGAAATTTTGTTCAAACAGCTGAGAAGCGAGTGTTGACAACTGTTTACATTTATTTTTCCCGCCAAAAGGAGTTGGCATTTTCGGGAAAAGGTTTGGTGAAAACCTGAAAAACTCTTTTCCTAGAGCTATCGAACAGTGTGAAAGTATTGAGAAACACTATGAAATAAAAATGTTAGTTAGGCTAGGGTTCCAAGTAATGTTTTACTTTTGCCTTTAAAAAGCCGGTATGACACCCGTGTTAAAATGAAAAGTCTCATTGCTCAAAAAAACAGACCAGGGAATGGCAGAGTGTCTCCAGAACACCTGCAATACGTTTTTTGAACCCAAACATCTCTACTGAATTTTGAAATACTGAGAAATTTGTATCCAAAGCGCTGTGAAAGGTAGGATAGACTGTCAAGTAGGAATAATGTTGAAAGTGCTGGTATATTTTGTAAAAAAGGTTTTTTACCAAATTAGGGAAATTTACAATGAAAAAGCTTGAGACACTGGAAGAGGGGAGACTCCAACTCGGGAAATTCACAGTGTAACCTAGGTTTATCTAAGAAAGTGCTTTCAAACACTAGGAATAAAGTGATAAAGGGCCTTAAAATCTGTAACACATTGTTTCCTGACAAGGAAATCCCTGTTAAAAGAACATAGAACCGGTTGGATTTCTGGTTACATTTATTATTCCGGGACAATGAGTTGGCGATTTTGAAAGAAAGCCTGGTAAGGCCATTAAACCGGATGTGATGACTTCACCAAGGGGGAGGGGGCCCCGTGGGCAGGGTTAATTGATCCCAGGTGATAATGATTTGGCCAGGGGACAAGCTGGGAGTGATGATGTCATCGAGATTAGTTTTTGGTATTTTGGGGTTTGAGAATTGGGGCTCTGTACATGGTTTTGGGTTAGGATAAGGTTTTGGGCTAGGTAGCGTTCAGACTCAGGTGTGGGCTAGGTTTAGGGTTTTGGGTTAGAAGGTTAGGGACAGGGTTACGTCACAGTGTACTAATGTTGGCTATTCACAATGATGAGCTTCAATCACTGGAAATTGGGGTGTACACTAGAACTCACGACCCAGCTGGGAAATATTTTTTAAGGCTTCAACAATGGAAACATTTCCTGTAGGCTGAATATCTAACCACAATTTTTTCACTGGGAAATTTTTTTCAAACATGGGAAAAAGGGGTGTGGCATGTTTTCATTTTTTTTTCCCAAAAGGGGGTTGGGGTTTTTGGGAAAAAAAGGGTTTTTTTTTGGGAAACCTGAAAAACTCTTTTCCTAAGCTATCGAAAAGTAGAAAGTATTGGGAAAACTATAAATAAAAAAAATTTTTTTTTACTTGGTGACCCTTTTAAAAACCGGGATGACACCCATGTTAAAAAACAAAGTCCTTGCTCAAAACAAAAGACAGGGAAAAGGGAGAGGTCTCAAACTCCTGAATACTTTTAGAACCCGAACTCTCTACGAATTTTGAAATACTGAGAATTTGTATCCAAACCCCTAAAAAAGGGAGGATAGATTTCAAGTGGAAAAAATTTTAAAATGGGAAAAAAAATTTTTTCCAAAATTTAAACCAATAAAAACTTGAGGCATTTTAAAAACCCAAAATGGGGGAAAACACTTTAAACCCAGGAAAACAAGGGTGTTAAAACACTGGAATTGGGAATAAAGGGCCTTAAACGAAAACCTTGTTTCCTGACAAAGGCAACTTGTTCAAAAACGCCCCCGGGAAACCGGTTCCCCCTTTTTTAAACCCGGGGGCAATATTCTTTTGAAAGGCCGGTTACCTTAAAACCCCTTTTATGACTCCCCAAGGGGGAGGGGCCCCGTGGGGCATTTTAAATTTCCCCCAAAGGGGTAATGTTTTGGGCCCCAGGGGACCCTGGGAGTGGGGACGTCATCGAGATTAGTTCTGGTTTTGGGGTTTAAAGGGGTTTGGGGGGCCCGTTGGGGGGGTTTGGGAGGAAAAGGGTTTTTGGGGGCTGGGGTGGGGGTTCAGGTCAGGTTGGGTTTGGGTTTTTGGGGGGGAATTGGGACGGGTTAAGGCCCAAATTGTGAAGTTCTTTTACAATGGGTTTCCCCAACACTTTTTTAAAATTGGGGGGGTCCCCCAAACCAGGGACTCCAGCCCTAGGGAAAATTTTTTTGAAATGTGCTTAAAAAAAATGGTAAACCGTAGACTAATACTGAACACCCAAAATTTTTTTTCATGGAAAAATCTTTTTAAAAAAAAGCTTAAAAAGGGGGTAAACCCCTGTTTCATTTTTTTTTCCCCTTCAAAAGGATTTGGGGGTTTTTTGGGAAAAGGTTTTGGGGGGAAAAAACTAAAAACCTTTTTCCCCGAGCTATCGAACGTTGAAATATTAAACCCTTTAAAAAAAATGTTTTTTAATCCGTAAGTTTTCTGTCCCAAAAAAAACCGGGGATAAACCCCTTTTTAAAAAAAAAAGCCTTTTTTCCTCAAAAAAAAAACCCCGGGGTCAATTTTGGGTTTCCTAAAAACCTGAATCTTTTGAACCAAAAACATCTTACGAATTTTGAAAAAAGGGGAAAGTACCAAAAGGCGCTGTGAAAAGGTACCCAAAAAATGTAAGGGAAAAATTTAAAAGGCGGGGTTTTATTTGAAAAAAAAGGTTTTTTTCCCAAAAATTTTAAAAATTAAAACAATAAAAAAAAGCTTGAGACATGGAAAAGAGGACCCAAACCCGGGGGAAAAACCCAAATGAAAAAGGGGGTTTTAAAATTTTAAAAAGGTTCAAAAAACTAGGAAAACGGAAAAAGGGGGCCCAAAAATCGCCATTTTTTTCCCGCAGGAAATTTTGTTAAAAGAACATAAAACCCCTTTTTGGTACGGGTTTTTCTTTTAAAAATTTTCAGGGACAATGAGTTGGCGAAAAAGAAGCCGGGTTTGGCCAAAACCGAGTGTGAGACGTCAAAAAGGGGGGGGGGGCCCGGGGGGCGGGGTTAATTGATCTCAGGTGAAATGATTTGGCCAGGGGACCAGCTGGGGGTGATGCTCTCGGTTATTTCTGGTATTGGGTTAGAAAAATTGGGGGGTTTTTCCCTGGTTTGGGTTGGAAAAGTTTTTTGGGGAGGTGGGGGTTCAGGCACAGGTTTTTGGGTGGGTTTTTGGGTTTTTTGGGTTAGAGGGTTAAGGACGGGTTTAAAAGGGCACAGTGTAGAAAATTTTTGGGTATTCCAATGAATGAGCTTCTCACTGGAAAATTTGGGTGGTGCACTCAGAACTTACGACCCAGACTAGGGAAATATTTTTAAATGTGCTTACAAAATGGGAAAAACCCTATTCCGTAGCTGAAATCTGAACAGCACAATTTTGTCACTGGGAAATTTGTTCAAACAGCTGAGAAGCGAGTGGACACGTTTTTCATTTATTTTTTTCCGTCAAAAAAGGGGGTTTGGGGTTTTCGGGGGGAAAAGGGGTTTTTTTTAAAAAATATAAAATTTTATTTTTTCCCCCAGTATCGAAAAAGTATGAAAGTTTGAGAACACTAGCAATTTTAAAAAGTTGTTAGGCTTTGGGGTTCCCCAAAAAAAAAATTTTTCGTGCCTTTTTTAAAAACCAGTATAAACCCCGGGTTTTTTAAAAAAAATCTCATTTCCAAAAAACAGCCGGGGAATGGGAGATGCTCTAGAAAATCCGGAATACGTTTTTTGAACCCCCAACTCCTACTGAATTTTGAAATACTGAGAAAATTTTTTTCCAAAGCGCTGTGAAAGGTTGGAAGACGTCAAGTGGTAATAAAAGTTGAAAGTGTGGGATTTTGTAAAAAAGGGGTTTTTTACCAAATTAGAACACAATGAAAAAAAACTTTTAACACTGGAAGAGGAGACTCCCCAAAAAGGGGAAATTCACAATGAAACCTAAGTTAATACTAAGAAAGTGTTCAAAAAAATAGGAAAACGGAAAAAGGGCCCAATATCCCGTAACACTTGTTTCCTACAAGGAAATCATGTTCAAAGAAAAATGAACCCCGTTGGATCTGGTTTCATTTATTATTCCGGGGACAATGAGTTGGGGATTTTTAAAAAACCCCGGTTTTTAAAAATTAAACCGGGGGTGTGATGACGTCCCCAAGGGGGAGGGGCCCCCCTGGGCAGGGTTAATTGATCCCCCTTTATAATGATTTTTGGGCCCGGGGGCCAGTGGGAGTGGGTGACGTCATCGAATTAGTTTTTTGGTTTTTAGGGTTAGAGTATTTGGGGGGCCCCCTTTATGGGGTTTTTGGGTTTGGAAAAATTTTGGGCTAGGGAGGGGGTTTGGCCAGGTGTTGGGTAGGTTTAGGGTTTGGGTTAGAGGGGGTTTTTGGGCAGGGTTAAGGTCACAGTGTGTAATGTTGGCTATTCCCAAAGAAAAGGCTTTAATTTAGGACAATTGGGTGTTAGCACTTTAAACTTTTTACTCCGACAGGGAAAAAATTTTTTAAAGTCTTCACCCAATAGGGTACATATTCCAGAAATGAAAAACTGAACGCACAATTTTTTCACGGGAAAAAATTTTTCAAAAGCTGGGGAAGCGAGGGGGGGGCACCGTTTTAAAATTTTTTTTTCCTGTCAAAAAGGGTTGGCGTTTTGGGGGAAAAGGTTTTTTGGGAAAACTTTAAAAAATTTATTTCCTAGAGCTTCGAACAGTATGAAAATATGAGAAAAACCCATGCAATATAAATGTTTTGTTAGGCTAAAGGGTTTTTCCCCAAAAAAAGTTTTACTGGCCCTTTTAAAAAAACCGTATGACACCCGTGTTAAAAAGAAAAGTCTCATTGCAAAAAAAACAACCAGGGGAATGGGAGAGTTTCTCTAGAACTCCCGGGGAAAACGTTTTAGAACCGAAAAAACTCTACTGAAATTTTTAATACTGAGAATTTTTATCCAAAAAATTTTTTAAAGGTAGGATAGACGTCAAGTGGTAAAAAATGTTGAAAGTGCGGTTTTTTTTAAAAAAAAGGGTTTTTTTTCCAAAAAAAAAATTTACAAAGAAAAAGCTTGAGACAAAGGAAAAGGGGAGACTCCAACTCGGGAAAACCCCAATGAAACCTAGGGGTTTTACTAAGAAAGTGCTTTAAAACCCCTAGGAATTTTCGTGAATTTAAAAGGGCCCCCTTTAAAATCGTTTAAAACATTTTTTCCTGACAAGGAAATCGTGTTTCAAAGAACTAGAACCCCCCTTTGGATACTGGTTACATTTAAATTTTTGGGCAATGAGGTTTTGGGGTTTTTTAAAAAAGCCTGGTTAGGCCATTAAAAAAGAAATGTGATGGGCGGGCACCCGGGGGGGGGGCCAAGTGGGGGAGGGGGAAATTTTCCCCGGGGGAAATGTTTAGGGGCCCCCGGGGCCAGCTGGGGAGGACCACGGATTAGTTCTTGGGGTTAGGGTTCGGAATTGGGGGTCTGTTCATGGTTAGGGTTGGATAAGGTTTTGGGCTAGGTAGGGTTTTACTAGGGGTGGGCTGGGGTTTTTTGGGTTTGGGGGTTTTTGGGGGAGGGACGGGTTTTTAAAGGGCACAGTGTGTAATGTTGGCTATTCACAATGAAGGCTTCAATCCCCTAACAATTGGGGGGGGTACACTCAGAAAATCACGACTCCAGACTACGGAAATATTAGAAATGTGCTTCCACAATAGGGGAAAAATTTTCCCCTTTGACTGAAATCTGAACCACAATTTTTTTTCCCCCGGTAAATCGTTCAAAAAAATTAAAAGCGGTGTGACATGTTTTTTTTTTTTTTTCCCCCTTTAAAAAAGGGGTTGGGGTTTTCGGGAAAAGGTTTTGGTGAAGCACTGGGAAAAAATATTTTCCTAGAGCTATCGAACAGTATAAAGTATTTTGGGAAAAATTTTAAATAAAATGTTAGTTAGGGGTAGGGGTTAAAGTAAGTTTTTCTGTGTCTTTTAAAAACCCCGGGGGGCCACCCCTTTAAAAAAAAAAAATCTCATTGCTCAAAAACAGACCAGGGGAATGGAGGTGTCTCTGAACTCCCGGAATACGTTTTAGAACCCGAAAAACTTACTGAATTTTTTAAAAAATGAGAATTTGTATCCAAAGCGCTTTTTGGGGAAAAGGAGGATAGATGTCAAAAAGGGATAATGTTGAAAGTGCTTGGGGGATTTGTAAAAAAAAAAGGGGTTTTACCAAATTAGAATTTTTAATAAAAAGCTTGAACATGGAAGGGGAGAGGGCTCCAACTCGGGGGAAAATTTACAATGATAACCCAGGTTAATAAACAAAAAGTGCTTCAAAAACTAGGAAAACGTGGGGAAAAAAAGGGGTTTTAAATCTGTAAACATTGTTTTTTGACAAGGGGAAAAAATGTTCAAAGAACTTTGAACCCATTGGATATGGTTAATTTATTTTCCGGGGGAAAAGGGTTGGGATTTTGAAAGAAGCCTGGTTTTTTCCCCCAAAAACCCAGTGTGATGACTCACCCCAAAGGGGGGGGCCCCTGGGAGGCTTTAAAATTTATCCCAGGGGTTTTGTTTAGGCCCGGGGACCGCTGGGAGTGAGGATGTCATCGAGATTATTCTGGGGGTTGGGTTCGGAAAATTGGGGGTTGTTCATGGTTAGGGTTAGGAAAGGTTTGGCTAGGTAGGGTCAGGCTCGGTGTGGGGGGGGTTTAGGGTTTTTGGGGTTTGGGGTTGGGACAGGGGAAAAGGGGGAAGGGGTTTTGTAAATTTTTGGTTTTACAATGGGAAAGAGCTTTAATCACTAGACAAAATTTGGGGGGTGTAGCATCGAACTCACGACTCCAACTACGGAAAAAATTTAGAAATTTTGCTTCACAAAAGGGGAATTTCATATTTTCCCCCAGACTGAATATCGAAAAAGCACAATTTTGTCATGGTTTAAAAATTTTTTTAAAAAGCTTAAAAAAAAGTGTGACAAAGTTTAAAATTTTTTTTTTCCCGTCAAAAAGGGGTTGGCGTTTTTTGGGAAAAGGTTTTTTGGGGAAGCACGAAAAACTATTTTCCAGAGCTATCGAACAGATTTAAAATATTGAGAAACACTATGAAATAAAAAAGTTAGTTAGGGGAGGGTTCCAAGTAATGTTTTTCGTGTCTTTAAAAAGCCCCGGGATGCCACCCGGTTTTTAAAAAAAAAAAATCTTTATTTCCAAAAAAAACAGACCAGGGGGTGGCAGAGTGTCTTAAAAATCCTGGAATCTTTTTTTCCCCAAATTCTACTGAATTTTTAAAAAACTGAGAATTTGAAACCAAAGCGCTTTAAAGGTAGGATAACTGTTTAATGGTAAAAAATTTTAAAGGTGGATATTTTTAAAAAAAAGGGTTTTTTTACCAAATTTTGAATTCACAATGAAAAAACTTTTAGACCCCTGGGGAAAAGGGGGGACTCCAACTCGGGAAATTCACAATGAAACCCCCGGTTTTTAAAACTAAAAAAAGGGGCTTCAAAAAAAGGAATACGTGAAAATTTTAAAAGGGGCCCTTTAAAATCTGTAACACATTGGGGTTTTCCCCCCAAGGAAATCGGGTTCAAAGAACAAGAACCCCGTTGGATAAAGGTTTTCATTTATTATTCCGGGCAATAGTTTGGGGTTTTGAAAAAAACCTGGTTAGGCCATTAAAAACCCGGGTGGGATGGGGCCCAAGGGAGGGGGGGCCCCGGGGGAAAGGGTTTAATTTTTTTCCCCGGTGATTTTATTTGGCCCGGGACCTTTGGGGGTGATGATGTCATCCGGGAAATTTTTCTGGTATTAGGGTTAGAGAATTGGGGCTCTGTTATGGTTTTGGGGGTTTTTATAAGGTTTTGGGGTAAAAATAGGGTTTAGGCTCAGGGGTGGGCTAGGTTTAGGGTTTTTGGGGTTTTTTTGGGTTTTTTGGGGGGGGTTAAGGTCACCAAAGGGGAGTAATGTTTGGGTATTCCAAAAAGAATGAGCTTCAATTTACTCGACAAAATTTGGGGTTGCACAGAACTTACGACTCCAGGACTAGGGAAATATTTTTTAAAAATTTTTTTTACACAATAGGGGGAAAACATATTCCAGTAGACAATATTTTGAACAGCACAATTTTGTCACTGGAATTTGTTCAAACAGCTGAGAAAGGGGTGTGACATGTTTACTTTATTTTTTCCCCCCCAAAAGGGGTTGGCGTTTTCGGGGGAAAAAAAAGGTTTTTTGGGAAAACATTTAAAAACTCATTTTCCTAGAGCTTTCGAAAAAAGTAGGGAAAATTTCAGAATACATGAAAAAAAAATTTAGTTAGGCTAGGGGGTTCCCAAATAATTTTTACTGGCCTTTAAAAAGCCGGGTTTACACCCTGTTAAAAAAAAAAAACTATTGTCAAAACAAAAAGGGCCCGGGAAATGGGGGAGAGTGTTCAAGAAATCTGGAATACGTTTTAGAACCCCCCCATTCTACGAATTTTTTTAAAACTAGAATTTGTATCCCAAAAAAAGGGTGTGAAAAGGAGGATAGACTGTCAAGTGGTAATTTAAAGTTGAAAGTTTTGGTATATTTTTTAAAAAAGGGTTTTTTTTCCAAATTGAATTCCCCAATGAAAAATTGAGACAAAGGGGAAAAAAGAGGGCTCCAACTCGGGAAAATTTTTTTTAAAGTAACCCCCCAAAAGGGTTTAAAAACAAGAAAGTGCTTTTAAACACTGGGGAAAAAGGGGAAAAAGGGCCCCTTTAATTTTTTGTAAAACCCTTGTTTCCCGACAAGGAAATCCGTTCAAAGAACTAGAACCCATTGGGTAAATGGTTACATTTTTTTTCCGGGACAATGGTTGGGGGATTTTGAAAGAACCTGGTTAGGCCTTAAACCCCGGGGGGGATGACGTCACCCCAAGGGGGGGGGGCCCGTGGGGAGGCTTAAAATTTATCCCCGGTGATAATGATTTGGGGCCCGGGGACCAGCTGGGGTGATGACGTCATCGGATTGTTTTTTTGGGATTAGGGGCGAGAATTGGGGGTCTGGTTTTTTTGGGTTTGGGTTAGGTAAGGGGTTTTTGGGCCCAGGGAGGTTCCCGGCTCAGGTGTGGGGTAGGGGTTTTTTGGGTTTTGGGGTTTTTGGGTTAGGGGGCAGGGTTTTTAAAGTCACAGGTAGTAATGTTGGTATTCAAATGAATGAGCTTCAATCACTCGATAATTGGTGGTTTTGCCTCGAAAAAAGAATCCAGACGGGGAAAAATTTAGAAAAAGTGCTTTTAAAACAATAGGAATTTTTTTATTCTGTAGACGAAATATCTGAACAGCACAATTTTGTCACGGGGGGAAAAAATTTTTTTAACAGCTGGAAAAAGGAAGTTTTGACACTGTTTACATTTATTTTCCCGTCAAAAAAAGGGGGTTTGGGGTTTTCGGAAAAAAAAAGTTTTGGTGAAACACTGAAAAAAATCATTTTTTTAGAAACATCGAACTGTATAAATATTGAGGGAAAAATTTTGAAAAAAAAATGTTTTTTTAGGCTAGGGTTCCCCAAAAAAAATTTTTTCTGTGCCTTTAAAAAAGCCCGGGGGGACACCCGGGGTTAAAATGAAAATCTCATTGTCAAAAAAAACAGCCAGGGGTTTGGGAGGGGTGTCCAAGAACTTCCGGAAACGTTTTTGAACCCGAAAAAATTCTACTGAATTTTTAAAAAACGGAATTTTTATCCAAAAAACCGTGAAAAAGGGGGGGTAGGGGTGTCAAGTGGGAATAATGTTGAAGTGCTGATATATTTGTAAAAAAGGGGTTTTTTTTTCCAAATTAGAATTCACAATGAAAAAGCTTGAGAATTTGGAAAGGGAGAGACTCCCCAAAAAGGGAAATTCAAAAAAGAAACCAAGGGGTTTAAAATCTAAGAAAAAGGGTTTTAAACACTAGGAAAACGTGAAAAAAAGGCCTTTTAAAATTTTGTAACAAAATTGTTTCTGAAAGGAATTCCGTTCAAAGAAAATAGAACCCAGTTTTGGGTAGGTTACATTTATTATTCCGGGGGGGAAAGGTTTTGGGGATTTTGAAAAAAGCCTGGTTAGGGGCCCTTTTAAACCCCGGGGGGGGATGACGGGACCAAGGGGGAGGGGGGCCCCCCCGGGAAAGGGTTAATTGATCCCGGGGAAATGATTTTGGGGCCCGGGGGCCAGTGGGATGAGGGGTATTTTTGGGTTGTTTGGGGGATTTTTTGGGGGGAATGGGGCTTGTTCATGGTTGGGTTTGGGGTTTTGGGGGTTTGGTTAGGGTTTGGCCAGGGTTTTTTTTGGGGCTATTTAGGGTTGGGGGTTTTTGGGGGTTTGGGGCAGGGTTAAGGTCCATGTAGTTTAAAGTTTTGGGGAACACAATGAATACTTCAACACTAGATTTTAAGGGGTGACACCAAAACCTCAGACCGCGGGAAATTTTGAAATGTCTTTTTCCCTAGGAAAACCCCCCAACCCGTAAGAATATTGAACACAAATTTTGTTTGGGAAAAAAATTTTTAAAAAGAAAAGCGGTTGACACTGTTTAATTTTTTTCCTCAAAAAAGGGGTTGGGTTTTGGGAAAGGGGGTTTTTTGGGAACACCCGAAAAATCATTTTCCAAACGCTGTTGAAAGTATTAAAACAAAGAAAAAAAAAAAGTTGAGGTGGGTTAAGTTTAAAGTTTTTATGTCCTTTAAAAAGCCGGGGGGGAAAAGGTTTAAAATGAAAAATTTCAAAAAAAGACCCGGGGGGAAATTTAGAGGTCCTTTTAGAACCCCCGGAAACCCCTTTTTTTAAAAAACCCCCCCAAACTTACTAATTTTAAATACGGATTTTTATCCAAAAAAGGTTAAGGTAGGTGACTGTAATGGTAAAATTTGAAAGGGGTGGATTTTGTAAAAAAGGTTTTTTTAAAAAATTAGAATTAAATGAAAAAGCTTGAGACCTGGAAGAAAGGGGAAAAAATTAAAATGGAAAATTTCCCAATGATAACCTGGGGTTAATATCTAAAAAAATGTTTTCAAACATTTGGAAAAACCCTGAAAAAAAAGGGCCTTAAAAATCTGTAAAAACATTTTTTTCCTGACAAGGAATCGTGGTCAAAAAAAAATAAACCCATTTGGGGTATTGGTTTACTTTTTTTTTTCCGGGACAATGAGTTGGGATTTTGAAAAGAAGCCGGGTTTTGGCCCCAAAAACCCCGGGGGTGATGACGTCCCCAAAGGGGGGGGGGCCAAGGGGGCAGGCTTTTTTTCCCAGGTGATAAGTTTTTGGCCAGGGGACCAGGGGAGTGATGACGCATCAGATTGTTCGGGATTGGGTTCGAAAAATTGGGCTCTTTTTAGGGTTTTGGGGGTTTGGAAAAGGGTTTTTGGGGGTAGGGGGGTTTTTAGGCTCAGGTTGTTTGGGTTTTGGGTTTTTGGGGTTTGGGGGTTTTTGGGGGGGGGGTTTTAAAGGGCAAGTTAGTAATGTTTCTTTTCACAATGATGAGCTTCAATCACCGTAATTGGGTGTGTGAAACTCAGTATCACGATCCGACTAGGGAAAAAATTTAGAAATGTGCTTCAACAAAAGGAATACATTTCTGAGACTGAATATCTGAAAGCACAATTTTGTCACTGGGAAAAAAATTCAAACCCGTGAGAAGCGAGTTGGGCACTGTTTACCTTTATTTTTTTTCCCCCCAAAAGGGTTGGCGTTTCGGGAAAATTTTTTGGGAAGCATGAAAAACTCATTTTCCAGAGCTATCGAACAGTTTTTAATATTGAGAACACATGAAATAAAAATGTTACTTGGTAGGGTTTTCCCCAAAAATTTTTATTTTTTCCTTTAAAAAAAAGGTTTTGCCCCCGTGTTTTTAAAAAAAAAAAATCTCATTGCTCAAAACAACAGACCAGGGGGGAAAAACCCAGTGTCTCTAGAACTCCTGGAAACGTTTTAGAACCCGAACATCTCTTTCTGAATTTTGAAATAAAGGAATTTGTATCCAAAGCGCGTGGGAAAAGGGGGATTTGACTGCCCAATGGTTTAAAAAAAAGAAAGTGCTTTTGGGGGATTTGTAAAAAAGGTTTTTTTTACCAAATTAGAATTACCCAAAGAAAAAAGCTTTAGACATGGAAGAGAGAGATCCAACTCGGGAAATTCCAATGAAAAACCTAAGTTTTTAAAATCTTAAAAAGAAAGTGCTTCAAACACTAAATACGTGAATAAAGGGCCCCCTTTAAACTGTAACAACCAAAATTTTTTCCTGACAAAGGAAAAAATGTTCAAAGAAACATTTTAAAACCCCTTTTGGTATGGTTACATTTTTATTCCGGGACAATGAAAAAGGGGGATTTTGAAAGAAGCCTGGTTTTAAAAAAAATTTAAAACCCGGGTGTGATGAAGTCCCCAAGGGGGAGGGCCACGTGGGAAAGGGGGAATTGATCCCAGGTGAAAGATTTTGGGGCCCCCGGGGCCAAACTGGGAGTGTTTACGTCTCGAGTTTTTTCGGTTTTTGGGGGTTTGAGAATTGGGGCTTGGGTTTTTGGGTTTTTGGGTTTGGATAAAGGGTTTTTGGGGTTTGGGAGGGTTTTTTGGGTCAGGTGTTGGCTAGGTTTAGGTTTGGGTTAGAGGGTTAGGGGCAGGGTTTAAAAGGGGGCCCGTGTAGTAAAGTTGGCTATTACCCAAAGAATGAGCTTCAAACACTGGACAAAATTTTTTGGGTTTTAGCAATAAAAACTTCGAAATTCCAGACTAGGGGGAAAATTTATAAACGGCTTACCAATGGGGAAAAATTTTTCCAGTAACGATATCTGAAAAAGCACAATTTTGTCACTGGGAAATCTTGTTCAAAAGCTGGAGTGGGAAAAACCCCCTTTAAAAATTTTTTTTTTCCCGTCCCCAAAAAGGGGGTTTGGGGTTTTTTTGGGAAAAGGGTTTTTGGGGGGAAAAAATGAAAAAAAAAATTTTTTCCAGAGCTATCGAAAAGTATGAAAAGTATTTGGGAAAAAATAAAATAAAAAGTTAGTTAGGGGAGGGGGTTCCCCAAAAAAAAGTTTTACGGGGCCCTTTAAAAAAACCGTATGCACCCCCGGGGTTTAAAAAAAAATCTCAAATTCTCAAAACAAAAGACCAGGGGGAAAGGGGAGTGTCTCTAAACCCTGGAATACTTTTAGAACCCCAACATCTCTACGAAAATTTTTTTAAAACTGAGAATTTTTTTTCCCCAAAAAACCTTTTGAAAGGGGGATAGCCCGTTTAAGGGGTTTAAAAATGTTGAAAATGCTTGGAAAATTTTTTAAAAAAAATTGTTTTACCCCAAAATTTGAATTTACAAAAAAAAAAACTTTAGGGCACTGGAAGAGAGGGGGCTCCCAATCGGGAAATTCACAATTTAACCTAGGTTTTAAAAACCAAAAAGTGCTTTAAAAACAGGAATACGTGAATAAAGGGCCTTTTAAAATTTTAACACATTTTTTCCGACAAGGAAAACGTTTTTTTTAAAAAACATAGAACCCTTGGATACTGGTTTTAATTTTTTAGGGAAAAAAGATTGGCGATTTTTAAAGAAGTGGTTTGGGGCCCCCAAACCCGGGTGAAACGTCACCAAGGGGGGGGGGCAAAAAGGGGGGGGTTAATTGATCCCCCGGGTGATAATGTTTTGGGGGGGGGAAAAAGGGGGGGGGTGAGAGTCACGGATTTGTTTTTTGGTTTTTTGGGTTCGAAAATTGGG
>JAULJE010000262.1:0-21471 GCA_030846915.1 Cnephaeus nilssonii
TAAAAGGAAAAGTAAAACATTCTTGGGAAACCCAGCCTAACTAACATTTTTATTTCTAGGGCTCAAATACTTTTAACCTGTTGATAGCTCTAGGAAAATGAGTTTTTCAGTTTTCACCAAAAAATTTTCCCGGAAACGCCCAACCCCCTTTTGACGGGGAAAAATAAAAGTAAACATGTCACACTCGCTTTTCAGCTTTTGAACAAAAATTTCCCGTGACAAAATTGGCTTTCAGAATTCAGTCTATTTAATATGTATTCCCATTGTGTGAACAATTTTTTAATATTTCCCTATCTGGAGTCGTAAGTTTTGAGTGTACACACCAAATTGTCCATGATTGAACCATCATTTTGAATAGCCAACATTACACACTGTGACCAAACCCTTTCCCAACCCTCAACCCAAAAACCCAAACCGCCCAACCTAGCCTGGAACCCACCTAAACCCAAAACCTTACCTAACCCTAACCTAACAAGCCCCCAATTCCCTAACCCAAACCCGAAAAATCTCGAGACTCATCACTCCCACTGGTCCCCCGGCCAAATCATTTTCCCCTGGATCAATTAAGCCTGCCCACTGGCCCCCCCCCCCTTGTGACGTCATCAATCCGTTTAAAGGCCCAACCCGGGTTCTTTCAAAATCCCAAAAACCCCTTGTCCCGAATAAAAAAAGTAACATATCCAACTCGTCTATGTTCTTTGAACAAAAGATTTCCTTGCAGGAAAAAAAGTGTTACAGATATTAAGGCCCTTTATTCACGTATTCCTATGTTTTTAAGCACTTTCTTAGATATTAACCTGGGATCATTGAATTTCCCGAGTTGGGGGCTCCCTCCAGGTCTCAAACTTTTTCATTGTGAATTCTAATTTTAAAAACAATTTTTTTTTCAAATTACCAGACTTTCAAATTATTACCCCTTGGCACTACCTACCTTTCACACCCCTTTGGATAAAAATTTTCCCGTATTTCAAAATTCAGTAAGATTTCGTTCTAAAACGTATTCCGGATTCTAGAGACCCTGCCATTTTCCCCCCCCGTCTGTTGTTTTTTAGCAATGAGACTTTTCATTTAACACGGGTGTCATACCGGGTTTTTAAAAAGGGACAGTAAAAACATTAAATTGAACCCTAGCCTAACTAACATTTTTTATTTCATAGTGTTCTCAAACTTTTATCCTGTTGGGTAGCTCTAGGAAAATGAGTTTTTCAGTGTTTCAACCCAAACCCTTTTCCCGGAAAAAGCCAACTCCTTTTGACGGAAAAATAAATGTAAACAGTGGTCACACTCGCTTCTCAGCTGTTTGAACAAGATTTCCCAGTGACAAAAAATTTTGCTGTTCAGATATTCAGTCTATTGGAATATGTATTCCTATTGTGTGAAGCACATTTCTAAATATTTCCCTAGTCTGGAGTCCCAAGTTCTGAGTGCTACACACCAAATTGTCCAGTGATTGAACTCATTCATTGTGAATAGCCAACATTACTACACTGTGACCTCACCTGTCCCTAACCCTCTAAAACCCAAAAACCCCAAACCTAGCCCCACCCCAGCCTGGACCCTAAACCCAGCCCAAAACCTTATCCTAACCCTAACCATGAACAGAGCCCCAATTCTCTAACCCTAATACCAGAACAATCTCGATGACGTCATCACTCCCACTGGTCCCCTGCCAAATCATTATCACCTGGGATCAATTAAGCCTGCCCACGTGGCCCCTCCCCCTTGGTGACGTCAACACATCCGTTTAATGGCCTAACCAGGCTTCTTTCAAAATCGCCAACTCATTGTCCCGGAATAAAAAATGTAACATATCCAACTCGGTTCAAAGTTCTTTGAACACGATTTCCTTGTCAGGAAACAATGTGTTACAGATATTAAGGCCCCTTTTTTTCACGTATTCCTAGTGTTTGAACACTTTCTTAGATATAACCTAGGGTTTTCATTGTGAATTTCCCGAGTTGGAGCTCCCCTCTTCCAGTGTCTCAAGCTTTTTCATTGTGAATTCTAATTTGGTAAAACAACCTTTTTTACAATATACCAGCACTTTCAACATTATTACCACTTGACAGTCTATTTCCCACCTTCACAGCGCTTTGGATACAAATTCCAGTATTTCAAAATTCAGGAGATGTTCGGGTTTTTAAAAAAGTATTCCCCGGATTCTAGAGACACTCTGCCCTTCCCTGGTCTGTGTTTTGAGCAATGAGACTTTTCATTTTAACACGGGTGTCATACCGGCTTTTTAAAGGCACAGTAAAACATTACTTGGAACCCAGCCTAACTAACAATTTTTTTTTCATAGTGTTCTCAATACTTCATCCTGTTCGATAGCTCTAGGAAAATGATTTTCAGTGTTTCACCAAAACTTTTCCCGAAAACGCCAACTCCTTTGACGGGAAAAAAAAAATGTAAACAGTGTCACACTCGCTTCTCAGCTGTTGAACAAGATTTCCCAGTGACAAAATTTTGCTGTTCAGATATTCATCTATTGGAATATGTATTCCTATTGTGTGAAGCAATTTCTAAATATTTCCCTAGTCTGAGTCGTAAGTTCTGAGTGCTACACACCAAATTGTCCAGTGATTGAAGCTCATTCATTGTGAATAGCCAACATTACTACACTGTGACCGTCAGCCTGTCCCTAACCCTCTAACCCAAACCCTAAACCTAGCCCACACCTGAGCCTGGACCCTACCTAGCCCAAAACCTTATCCTAACCCTAACCATGAACAGAGCCCCAATTCTCTAACCCTAATACCAGAACTAATCTCGATGACGTCATCACTCCCAGCTGGTCCCCTGGCCAAATCATTATCACCTGGGATCAATTAAGCCTGCCCACGTGGCCCCCCCCCCTTGGTGACGTCATCACATCCAGTTTAATGGCCTAGACAGGCTTCTTTCAAAATCCCCAACTCATTGTCCCGGAATAATAAATGTAAGCAGTATCCAACTCGGTTCTATGTTCTTTGAACACGATTTCCTTGTCAGGAAAAAAATGTGTTACAGATATTAAGGCCCTTTATTACGTATTCTAGTGTTTGAAGCACTTTCTTAGATATTAACCTAGGTTTCATTGTGAATTTCCCGGAAAATTGGAGTCTCTCTTTCCAGTGTCTCAAAGGCTTTTTCATTTTGAATTCTAAATTTTGGTTTAAAAACAACCTTTTTTTTCAAATATACCAGCACTTTCAACATTATTACCACTTGACAGTCTATCCTTACCTTTCACAGGGGCCCTTTTGGGTACAAATTCTCGTATTTCAAAATTCGTAGAGATGTTCGGGGTTTTAAAACGTATTCCAGGGGGTTCTAGAGACACTCTGCCATTCCCCCCGGTCTGTTGTTTTGGCAATGAGACTTTTCATTTTAACACCCGGGGGTCATACCGGCTTTTTTAAAGGCACAGTAAAACATTACTTGGGGAAACCCCAAACCTAACTAACATTTTTTTTTTATAGTGGGTTTTCAAAACTTTCATCCCGTTCCCATAGCTCTGGGAAAAAAGGGTTTTTCAGTGGGTTTCCCCCCAAAAAATTTTCCCGAAAACGCCAACTCCTTTTGACGGGAAAAAAAAAAAAATGTAAACAGTGTTTTACACTCGCTTCTCAGCTGTTTTTAACAAGATTTCCCCGTGAAAAAAATTGTGCTGTTCAGATATTCGTTTATTGGAAAATGTATTCCATTGTGTGAAGCACATTTTTAAAATATTTTTTTTAGTCTGGAGTCGTAAGTTTCTGAGTGCTACACACCAAATTTTCCATTTTATTGAAAACTCATTCATTGTGAATAGCCCAACATTTCCCACACTGTGACCGTTTTTAACCCCGTCCCTAACCCTCTAACCCAAACCCTAAACCTAGCCCACACCTGAGCCTGGAAACCCCACCTTTGCCCCAAAAAATTATTTAAACCCTAACCCCTGGGAAAAGAGCCCCAAATTTTCCCCAACCCTAATTTCCAGAACTAATCTCGATGACGTCATTTTACTCCCAGCTGGGCCCCTGGCCAAATTAATTTTTCACCCGGATCAATTAAGCCGGGCCAAAGTTTGGGCCCTCCCCCTTGGTGACGGGCTTTACATCCGGGTTTTAAAGGCCTAACCAGGCTTCTTTCAAAATTTGCCAACTCATTGTCCCGGGAATAAAAAGTAAACCCGTATCCAAATCGTTTATGTTTTCCCCTTTTAACACGATTTCCTTGTCAAGGGGGAAAAAATGTGTTACAGATTTTAAGGGGCCCCTTTTTTCACGTATTCCTAGTGTTTGAAGCCTTTCTTAGATATTAACCTAGGTTATCATTTTGAATTTCCCGAGTTTGGGGGTCTCTCCTCTTCCAGGTCTCAAGCTTTTTCATTGTGAATTCTAATTTGGTTTTTTAAAAAAAAATTTTTTTTCAAATATACCAAACACTTTCAACTTTTTTACCACTTGCAGTCTATCCCACCTTTCACAGCGCTTTGGATAAAAATTTCCCGTATTTCAAAATTCAGTAGAGTTTTTCGGGTTCTAAAACGTATTCCAGGAGTTTTAGAGACAAATCTGCCATTCCCCTGGTCTGTTGTTTTGAGCAATGAGACTTTCATTTTAACACGGGTGTCATACCGGCTTTTAAAGGCAAAAGTAAAACATTACTTGGAACCCTAGCTAACTAACTTTTTTATTTCATAGTGTTCCAATACTTTCATCCTGTTGATAGCTCTAGGAAAATGAGTTTTCATGTTTCACCAAAACCTTTTCCCGGAAAAAGCCAACTCCTTTTGACGGGAAAAAAATTTTAAACAGTGTCACACTCGCTTCTCAGCTGTTTTGAACAAGATTTCCCAGTGACAAAATTGTGCTGTTCAGATATTCAGTTTATTGGGAAAAGTATTCCTATTGTGTGAAGCAATTTCTAAATATTTCCCCAGTCTGGAGTCGTAAGTTCTGAGTGATACACACCAAATTGTCCAGTGATTGAAGCTCATTTATTGTGAATAGCCAACATTACTACACTGTGACCGTCAGGCCCTTTCCCCAACCCCTAACCCAAACCCTAAACCTGCCCCCACCTGAGCCTGGACCCTACCTAGCCCAAAACCTTATCCTAACCCTAACCATGAACGAGCCCAATTCTCTAACCCTATAACCCGAACTAATCTCCATGACGTCATCACCCCAGCTGGTCCCCTGGCCCCAAAACATTATCACCTGGGATCAATTAAGCCTGCCCACGTGGCCCCTCCCCCTTGGTGACGTCATCACATCCGGTTTAATGGCCTAACCAGGCTTCTTTCAAATCGCCAACTCATTGTCCCGGAATAAATAAATGTAACAGTATCCAACTCGTTCTATGTTCTTTGAACACGATTTCCTTGTCAGGAAACAATGTGTTACAGATATTAAGGCCTTTATTCCAAAATTGGAATTTCCATTGGAGTCTTCTCTTCCCGGGCTCAAGCTTTTTCATTGTGAATTCAATTTGGAAAACAACCTTTTTTTTCAAATATACCGCACTTTCAAACTTATTACCACTTGAATTATCCCACCTTTTCCCGCGCTTTGGGTAAAATTTTCCGTATTTCAAAATTTAGTGAGAGTTCGGGTTCTAAAAATATTCCAAGTTCTAGAGAACTCTGCCATTCCCCTGGTCGGTTTTGAGCAATGAGACTTTTCATTTTAACACGGGTGTATACCCCTTTTTAAAAGGGGCAGTAAAACATTACTTGGGAAACCCAGCCCTAACTAACTTTTTTTTTTCATGTTTCCAATACTTTTATCGTTGTAGCTCAGGAAAAAAGATTTTTTCAGTGTTTCACCAAAAAAATTTTCCCGAAAAGCCAACTCCTTTTGACGGGAAAAATAAATGTAAACAGTGTCACACTCGCTTCTCAGCTTTTTTGAACAAGATTTCCCAGTGACAAAATTGTGCTGTTCAGATATTCAGTCTATTGGAATATGTATTCCTATTGTGTGAAGCACTTTTTCTAAATATTTCCCTATCTGGAGTCGTAATTCTGAGTGCTACACACCAAATTGTCCAGTGATTGAAGCTCATTCATTGTGAATAGCCAACATTACTACACTGTGACCGTCAGCCTGTCCCTAACCCTCTAACCCAAACCCTAAACCTAGCCCACACCTGAGCCTGGCCCCTACCTAGCCCAAAACCTTATCCTAACCCTAACCATGAACAGAGCCCCAATTCTCTAACCCTAATACCAGAACTAATCTCGATGACGTCAATCACTCCCAGCTGGTCCCCTGGCCAAATCATTATCACCTGAGATCAATTAAGCCTGCCCACGTGGCCCTCCCCCCTTGTGACGTCATCACATCCAGTTTAATGGCCTAACCAGGCTTCTTTCAAAATCGCCAACTCATTGTCCCGGATAATAAATGTAAGCAGTATCCAACTCGGTTCTATGTTCTTTGAACACGATTTCCTTGTCAGGAAACAATGTGTTACAGATATTAAGGCCCTTTATTCACGTATTCCTAGTGTTTGAAGCACTTTCTTAGATATTAACCTAGGTTATACATTGTGAATTTCCCGAGTTGGAGTCTCTCTCTTCCAGTGTCTCAAGCTTTTTCATTGTGAATTCTAATTTGTAAAACAACCTTTTTACAAATATACCAGCACTTTCAACATTATTACCACTTGACAGTCTATCCTACCTTTCACAGCGCTTTGGATACAAATTCCAGTATTTCAAAATTCAGTAGAGATGTTCGGTTTTTTAAAACGTATTCCAAAGGGGTTCTAGAGACACTCTGCCATTCCCCTGGTCTGTTGTTTTGAGCAATGAGACTTTTCATTTTAACACGGTGTCATACCGGCTTTTTAAAGACATAAAACATACTTGGGGAACCCCACCCCAACTAACATTTTATTTCATAGTTTCTCAATACTTTTATCCCGTTGAAGTCTAGAAAATGATTTTTCATGTTTTCCCCCCAAAACCTTTTTCCCGGGGGGGGGGGGGGGGGGGGGGGGGGGGGGTTTTTTTTTTTTTTTTTTTTTTTTTTTTTTTTTTTTTTTTTTTTTTTTTTTTTTTAGTCCTGTCCCTAACCCTCAACCCAAACCCCAAACCCACCCAACCTAGCCTGGACCCACCTACCCAAAAACCTTATCCTAACCCTAACCATGAACGAGCCCCAATTTTCCCAACCCAAAACCAAAGAAATAACTCGATGAGCTCACTCCCACTGGTCCCCTGGGCCCAAAAAATTATCACCTGGATCAAATTTAAGCCCGCCCACGTGGGCCCCTCCCCTTGGGGACGTCACACTCCGGTTTAATGGGCCCAACCAGGCTTTTTAAAAAACGCCAACTCATTGTCCCGGAAAAATAAATGAACAGAACCAACTCGTTCTATGTTCTTTGAAACGATTTCCTTGTCAGGAAACAATGTGTTCAGAATTAAGGCCCTTTTTTCACGATTCCTGTGTTTAAAACACTTTCTTTGATATTAACCTAGTTAATTTGAATTTCCCAGTTGGAGTCTCCTCTTCATGTCTCAAGCTTTTCTTGTGAATTCTAATTTTTTAAAACAAAACCTTTTTACAAAAAATACCCGCACTTTCAACATTTTCCACTTTAAATCAACCCACCTTTCACAGGGGTTTGGATACAAATCCAGTATTTCAAAATTCAGTAAGATGTTCGTTCTAAAACTAACCGGGGTTCTAGAACACTCTGCCATTCCCCGGTCTGTTGTTTTGACAATAAATTTCATTTTAAAGGGGGGGTTTATTCCGGCTTTTTAAAGGCCCGTAAAAAATTACTTGGGCCCCCACCTAACTAACATTTTTATTTCATAGTGTTCTCAATACTTTCATCCTGTTCGATAGCTCTAGAAAATGATTTTTCAGTGTTTTTACCAAAACCTTTTCCCGAAACAGCCAACTCCTTTTGACGGGAAAAATAAATGTAAACAGTGTCACACTCGCTTCTCAGCTGTTTGAACAAGATTTCCCAGTGACAAAATTGTGCTGTTCAGATATTCAGTCTATTGGAATATGTATTCCTATTGTGTGAAGCACATTTCTAAATATTTCCCTAGTCTGGAGTCGTAAGTTCTGAGTGCTACACACCAAATTGTCCAGTGATTGAAGCTCATTCATTGTGAATAGCCAACATTACTACACTGTGACCGTCAGCCTGTCCCTAACCCTCTAACCCAAACCCTAAACCTAGCCCACACCTGAGCCTGGAACCCTACCTACCCAAAACCTTATCCTAACCCTAACCATGAACAGAGCCCCAATTCTCTAACCCTAATACCAGAACTAATCTCGATGACTCATCACTCCCAGCTGGTCCCCTGGCCAAATCATTATCACCTGGATCAATTAAGCCTGCCCACGTGGCCCCTCCCCTTGGTGACGTCATCACATCCAGTTTAATGGCCTACAGGGTTCTTTCAAAATCCCCAAATCATTGTCCCGGAATAATAAATGTAACCCGTATCCAACTCGTTCTATGTTCTTTGAACACGATTTCCTTGTCAGGAAAAAATGTGTTTTCAGATATTAAGGGGCCCTTTTTTCACGTATTTCCATGTTTGAAGACTTTCTTAGATATTAACCCAGTATCTTTTGAATTTCCCGAGTGGGGTCTCTCTCTTTCCCGTGTCTCAAGCTTTTATTTTGAATTTCTAATTTGGAAAACAACCTTTTTTTACAAAAAATACCACACTTTAAAAATTATTAAAACTTAAGTCTATCCTACCTTTCACAGCGTTTGGAACAATTCTCAATTTCAAAATATAAAAAATTTCGGGTTTTAAAACGATTCCCGGGTTCTAGAGACACTCTGCCATTCCCCTGGGCTGTTGTTTGAGCAATGAACTTTTCATTTAACACGGGTGTTAAACCGGGTTTTTTAAAGGGCCCGAAAACTTACTTGGAAACCCAGCCTAAATAACATTTTTTTTTCATATGTTTTTCAATACTTCATCCCTTTGATAGCCTAGGAAAAAGATTTTTCATGTTTCACCAAAACCTTTTTCCCGAAAACCCCAAAAATCCTTTTTACGGAAAAATAAATTAAACAGGTCCACACTCGCTTCTCAGCTTTTGAAAAAAGATTTCCCAGTGACAAAAATTTTGCTGTTCAATATCACTATTGAAATTAATTTTCCATTGTGTGAAGCACATTTTTAAATTTTCCCTAGTCGGAGTCGTAAGTTCTATGCACACCCAAATGTCCAGTGTTGAAACTCAAAATTTATTTGAATACCAACATTACTACACTTGACCGTCAGCCTGCCCTAACCCTCTAACCCAAACCCTAAACCCACCCACACCCAGCCTGGACCCACCTACCCAAAAAATTACCTAACCCAAAACCCTGAACAGACCCCAATTCTCTAACCCTAATAAAAAACTAACTCTGACGCATCAAAAAACCCCCCCGTGGGGCCCCTGGCCCAAAAATTATACCTGGACAAATTTAAACCTGCCCACGTGGCCCCTCCCCCTTGGTGCGTCATCACATCCGGTTTAATGGCCTAACCAGCTTCTTTAAACGCCCCAAATCATTGTCCGGGAAAAATAAAGTAAAACATTCCAACTCGTTCAAGTTCTTTGAACACGATTTCCTTTTCAGGGAAAAAATGTGTTCAGATATTTAAGGGCCCCTTTTTTCACGTATTCCCAGTGTTTTTAAGCACTTTCTAGATATTAAACCCAGTTATCATTGTGAATTTCCCAGTTGAGTCTCTCTCTTCCATGTCTCAACTTTTTCATTTTGGAATTCTAATTTTGGGAAAACAACCTTTTTTTTCAAAAATACCCCATTTTTAACATTATAAACCCCTTTTAAAATCATCCCACCCTTTTACAGCCTTTGGATACAAATTCCCCCCCCCCCCCGTTTTTTTAAAAATTTATAGAGATTTCGGGGTTTTAAAACTATTCCAGGGGTTCTGAACACTCTGCCATTTCCCCCCGGTCGTTTTTTTGAGCATGAGACTTTTCATTTTAACACGGGGTTTAACCGCTTTTTAAAGCACAGTAAAACATTTCTTGGAACCCTACCAACTAACATTTTTATTTCATGTGTTCTCAATACTTTCATCCTGTTATAGCTCTAAAAATGATTTTTTTTATGTTTCCCCAAAACCTTTTTCCCCAAAAAAACCCAAATCCTTTTTACGGGAAAATAAATGTAAACATGTCACACTCGCTTCCACTTTTGAACAAGATTTCCCCCGGGCAAAATTTGCTGTTTAGATATTCAGTCTATTGGAATATTATCCCATTTGGGGGAAAACCTTTTCTAAATATTTTTCCCATCTGGAGTCTAAGTTCTGATCACACACCCAAAATTTTCCAGTGAAGAACTCATTCATTTTGAATACCCCCATTACTAAAATGTGACCCTCACCCTTCCCTAACCCTCTAACCCAAACCCCAAACCACCCCCCCCTACCTGGGCCCTACCACCCCAAAAAATTATCCTAAACCCCAACCATGAACAGCCCCAATTTTTCTAACCCTAAAACCAAACTAATCCGATACTCCTCACTCCCAGCTGGTCCCCTGGGCCAAATCATTAAAAACCCCCGGGTCAATTAAGCCTGCCCACTTTCCCCCTCCCCCTTGGGGACTCATCACTCCGTTTAATGCCTAACCAGGCTTCTTTAAAATCGCCAACTCATTGTGAATTCTAATTTGGAAAAAAACCTTTTTACAAATATAACCCCGCATTTCAACATTATACCACTTGAAGCACCTACCTTTCACAGGCTTTTTGGGTACAAAATTTTCAGTATTTCAAAAATTTATAAGATGTTCGGGTTTTAAAACTATTCCAGGGGTTCTAGAACACTCTGCCCTTCCCCGGTCTTTTTTTGAGCAATGAGACTTTTCATTTTAACACGGGTGTCATACCGGCTTTTTAAAGGCACAGTAAAACATTACTTGGAACCCTAGCCTAACTAACATTTTTATTTCATAGTGTTCTCAATACTTTCATCCTGTTCGATAGCTCTAGGAAAATGAGTTTTTTCAGTGTTTCACCAAAACCTTTTCCCGAAAACGCCAACTCCTTTTGACGGAAAAATAAATGTAAACAGTGTCACACTCGCTTCTCAGCTGTTTGAACAAGATTTCCCAGTGACAAAATTGTGCTGTTCAGATATTCAGTCTATTGGAATATGTATTCCTATTGTGTGAAGCACATTTCTAAATATTTCCCTAGTCTGGAGTCGTAAGTTCTGAGTGCTACACACCAATTGTCCAGTGATTGAAGCTCATTCATTGTGAATAGCCAACATTACTACACTGTGACCGTCAGCCTGTCCCTAACCCTCTAACCCAAACCCTAAACCTAGCCCACACCTGAGCCTGGAACCTACCTAGCCCAAAACCTTATCCTAACCCTAACCATGAACAGAGCCCCAATTCTCTAACCCTAATACCAGAACTAATCTCGATGACGTCATCACTCCCAGCTGGTCCCCTGGCCAAATCATTATCACCTGGATCAATTAAGCCTGCCCACGTGGCCCCTCCCCTTGGTGACGTCATCACATCCAGTTTAATGGCCTAACCAGGCTTCTTTCAAAATCCGCCAACTCATTGTCCCCGGAATAATAAATGTAAGCAGTATCCAACTCGGTTCTATGTTCTTTGAACACGATTTCCTTGTCAGGAAACAATGTGTTACAGATATTAAGGCCCTTTATTCACGTATTCCTAGTGTTTGAAGCACTTTCTAGATATTAACCTAGGTTATCATTGTGAATTTCCCGAGTTGGAGTCTCTCTCTTCCAGTGTCTCAAGCTTTTTCATTGTGAATTCTAATTTGGTAAAACAACCTTTTTACAAATATACCAGCACTTTCAACATTATTACCACTTGACAGTCTATCCTACCTTTCACAGCGCTTTGGATACAAATTCTCAGTATTTCAAATTCAGTAGAGATGTTCGGGTTCTAAAACGTATTCCAGGAGTTCTAGAGACACTCTGCCATTCCCCTGGTCTGTTGTTTTGAGCAATGAGACTTTTCATTTTAACACGGGTGTCATACCGGCTTTTAAAGGCACAGTAAAACATTACTTGGAACCCTAGCCTAACTAACATTTTTATTTCATAGTGTTCTCAATACTTTCATCCTGTTCGATAGCTCTAGGAAATGATTTTTCAGTGTTTCACCAAAACCTTTTCCCGAAAACGCCAACTCCTTTTGACGGGAAAAAATAAATGTAAACAGTGTCACACTCGCTTCTCAGCTGTTTGAACAAGATTTCCCAGTGACAAAATTGTGCTGTTCAGATATTCAGTCTATTGGAATATGTATTCCTATTGTGTGAAGCACATTTCTAAATATTTCCCTAGTCTGGAGTCGTAAGTTCTGAGTGCTACACACCAAATTGTCCAGTGATTGAAGCTCATTCATTGTGAATAGCCAACATTACTACACTGTGACCGTCAGCCTGTCCCTAACCCTCTAACCCAAACCCTAAACTAGCCACACCTAGCCTGGACCCTACCTAGCCCAAAACCTTATCCTAAACCCTAACCATGAACAGAGCCCCAATTCTCTAACCCTAATACCAGAACTAATCTCGATGACGTCATCACTCCCAGCTGGTCCCCTGGCCAAATCATTATCACCTGGGATCAATTAAGCCTGCCCACGTGGCCCCTCCCCCTTGGTGACGTCATCACATCCGGTTTAATGGCCTAACCAGGCTTCTTTCAAAATCGCCAACTCATTGTCCCGGAATAATAAATGTAAGCAGTATCCAACTCGGTTCTATGTTCTTTGAACACGATTTCCTTGTCAGGAAACAATGTGTTACAGATATTAAGGCCCTTTATTCACGTATTCCTAGTGTTTGAAGCACTTTCTTAGATATTAACCTAGGTTATCATTGTGAATTTCCCGAGTTGGAGTCTCTCTCTTCCAGTGTCTCAAGCTTTTTCATTGTGAATTCTAATTTGGTAAAACAACCTTTTTACAAATATACCAGCACTTTCAACATTATTACCACTTGACAGTCTATCCTACCTTTCACAGCGCTTTGGATACAAATTCTCAGTATTTCAAAATTCAGTAGAGATGTTCGGTTTCTAAAACGTATTCCAGGAGTTCTAGAGACACTCTGCCATTCCCCTGGTCTGTTGTTTTGAGCAATGAGACTTTTCATTTTAACACGGGTGTCATACCGGCTTTTAAAGGCACAGTAAAACATTACTTGGAACCCTAGCCTAACTAACATTTTTATTTCATAGTGTTCTCAATACTTTCATCCTGTTCGATAGCTTAGGAAATGAGTTTTTCAGTGTTTCACCAAAACTTTCCCGAAAAGCCACTCCTTTGACGGGAAAATAAATGTAAACAGTGTCACACTCGTTCTAGCTGTTTGAACAGATTCCAGTGACAAAATTGTGCTGTTCAGATATTCAGTCTATTGGAATATGTATTCTATTGTGTGAAGCACATTTCTAAATATTTCCCTAGTCTGGAGTCGTAAGTTCTGAGTGCTACACACCAAATTGTCAGTGATTGAAGCTCATTCATTGTGAATAGCCAACATTACTACACTGTGACCGTCGCCTGTCCTAACCTCTACCCAAACCCTAAACCTAGCCACACCTGAGCCTGGACCCTACCTAGCCCAAACCTTATCCTAACCTAACCATGAACAGAGCCCAATTCTCTAACCTAATACCAGAACTAATCTCGATGAATCATCACTCCCAGCTGTCCCCGCCAAATCATTATACCTGGATCAATTAAGCCTGCCACGTGGCCCCTCCCCTTGTGACGTCATACATCCTTTATGGCCTAACCAGGCTTCTTTCAAAATCGCCAATCATTGTCCGGAATATAAAATGTAAGCAGTATCCAACTCGGTTCTATGTTCTTTGAACGATTTCCTGTCAGGAAACAATGTGTTACAGATATTAAGGCCCTTTTTCACGTATCTAGTGTTTGAAGCACTTCTGAAATATTTTTTTTTTTTTTTTTTTTTTTTTTTTTTTTTTTTTTTTTTTTTTTTTTTTTTTTTTTTTTTTTTTTTTTTTTTTTTTTTTTTTTTTTTTTTTTTTTTTTTTTTTTTTTTTAATTTTTCCCTAGTCTGGAGTCGTAAGTCTGAGTGCTACACACCAAATTGTCCAGTGATTGAAGCTCATTCATTGTGAATAGCCAACATTACTACACTGTGACCGTCAGCCTGTCCCTAACCCTCTAACCCAAACCCTAAACCTAGCCACACCTAGCCTGGACCCCAAACCCAGCCCAAAACCTTTTCCTAAAACCCCAACCATGAAAAAGCCCCAATTCTCTAACCCTAATACCAGAACTAATCTCGATGACTCATCACTCCCCGCTGGTCCCCTGGCCAAATCATTATCACCTGGGATCAATTAACCCGCCCACGTGGCCCCTCCCCCTTGGTGACGTCATCACATCCGTTTAATGGCCTAACCAGGCTTTTTTTCAAAATCGCCAACTCATTGTCCCGAATAATAAATGTAAAGCAGTATCCACTCGGTTCTATGTTCTTTGAACACGATTTCCTTGTCAGGAAACAATGTGTTACAGATATTAAGGCCCTTTATTCACGTATTCCTAGTGGTTTTTAAGCACTTTCTTAGTATTAACCTAGGTTTTTCATTGTGAATTTCCCGATTGGAGCTCTCTCTTCCAGTGTCTCAAAACTTTTTCATTTTTGAATTCTAATTTGGTAAAACAACCTTTTTTTCAAATATAAACCCGCACTTTCAACATTATTACCACTTGGGCAGTCTATCCCACCTTCACAGCGCTTTGGATACAAATTCTCAGTAATTTCAAAATTTCATAGAGATGTTCGGTTTTTAAAACGTATTCCAGGAGTTCTAGAGACACTCTGCCATTCCCCTGGTCTGTTGTTTTGAGCAATGAGACTTTTCATTTTAACACGGGTGTCATACCGGCTTTTAAAGGCACAGTAAAACATTTCTTGGAACCCTACTAACTAACATTTTTATTTCATAGTGTTCTCAATACTTTCATCCTGTTCGATAGCTCTAGGAAAATGATTTTTCAGTGTTTCACCAAAACCTTTTCCGGAAAAAGCCAACTCCTTTTGACGGGAAAAATAAATGTAAACCAGTGTCACACTCGCTTCTCACTGTTTGAACAAGATTTCCCAGTGACAAAAATTGTGCTGTTCAGATATTCGTCTATTGGAATATGATTTTCCCATTGTGTGAAAACACATTTCTAAATTTTCCCTAGTCTGGAGTCGTAAGTTCTGAGTGCTACACACCAAATTGTCCAGTGATTGAAGCTCATTCATTGTGAAAAAGCCAACATTACTACACTGTGACCGTAACCTGTCCCTAACCTCTAACCCAAACCCTAAACCTAGCCCACACCTGAGCCTGGACCCTACCTAGCCCAAAACCTTATCCTAACCCTAACCATGAACAGAGCCCCAATTTTCCCAACCCCAATACCGAACAATCCGAACGTCATCACTCCCAGTGGTCCCTGGGCCCAAAAAATTTTCACCTGGGAAACAATTAAGCCTCCCACGTGGCCCCCCCCCTTGTGACTCATCACATCCGTTTAATGGCCCCCAGGGTTTTTTTCAAAATCCCAACTCATTTTCCCCCGGGAAAAATAAATTAACAGTATCCAAATCGGTTCTATGTTCTTTGAACACGATTTCCTTGTCAGGAAACAATGTGTTTTCAATATTAAGGCCCCTTTTTTTCACTTTTTCCAGTGTTTTAAGCACTTTTTAAATTTAAACCCAGGTTACATTGTGAATTTCCCCCAGTTTGGAGTCTCTCCCTTCCAGTGTCTCAAGCTTTTTCATGTAATTCTAATTTGGGAAAACAACCTTTTTTACAAATATACCAGCACTTTCAACATTATTACCACTTGACAGTCTATCCTACCTTTCACAGCGCTTTGGATACAAATTCTCAGTATTTCAAAATTCAGTAGAGATGTTCGGGTTCTAAAACGTATTCCAGGAGTTCTAGAGACACTCTGCCATTCCCTGGTCTGTTGTTTTGGGAGCAATGAGACTTTCATTTTAACACGGGTGTCATACCGGCTTTTTAAAGGCACAGTAAAACATTACTTGGAACCCTAGCTAACTAACATTTTTATTTCATATTTTTCTCAATACTTTCATCCTGTTGGATAGCTCTAGGAAAATGAGTTTTTCAGTGTTTCACCAAAACCTTTTCCCGGAAAACGCCAACTCCTTTTGACGGGAAAATAAATGTAAACAGTGCCCACACTCGCTTCTCAGCTGTTTGAACAAGATTTCCCAGTGACAAAATTGTGCTGTTCAGATATTCAGTCTATTGGAATATGTATTCCTATTGTGTGAAGCACATTTCTAAATATTTCCCTAGTCTGGAGTCTAAGTTCTGAGTGCTACACACCAAATTGTCCAGTGATTGAAGCTCATTCATTGTGAATAGCCAACATTACTACACTGTGACCGTCAGCCTGTCCCTAACCCTCTAAAACCCAAACCCTAAACCTAGCCCACACCTCAGCCTGGACCCTACCTAGCCCAAAAACCTTATCCTAACCCTAACCATGAACAGAGCCCCAATTCTCAAACCCCTAATACCAAAACTAATCTCGATGACGTCATCACTCCCAGCTGGTCCCCTGGCCAAATCATTATCACCTGGGATCAATTAAGCCTGCCCACGTGGCCCTCCCCCTTGGTGACGTCATCACATCGGTTTAAATGGCCTAACCAGGCTTCTTTCAAAATCCCAACTCATTGTCCCGGAATAATAAATGTAAGCAGTATCCAACTCGGTTCTATGTTCTTTGAAAAACGATTTCCTTGTCAGGAAACAATGTGTTACAGATATTAAGGCCCTTTATTCACGTATTCCTAGTGTTTGAAGCACTTTCTTAGATATTAACCTAGGTTATCATTTTTAAATTTCCCGAGTTGGAGTCTCTCTCTTCCAGTGTCTCAAGCTTTTTCATTGTGAATTTCTAATTTGTAAAACAACCTTTTTTACAAATATACCAGCACTTTCAACATTATTACCACTTGGCAGTCTTTTCCTACCTTTCACAGCGCTTTGGATAAAAATTTCACAGTATTTCAAAATTCAGTAGAGATGTTGGGTTTCTAAAACGTTTTTCCGGGAGTTTAGAGCACTCTGCCATTCCCCGGTCTGTTGTTTTGAGCAATGAGACTTTTCATTTTAACACGGGTGTCATACCGGGCTTTTAAAGGCACAGTAAAACATTACTTGGAACCCTAGCCTAACAAAACATTTTATTTCATAGGTTTCTCAATACTTTCACCTGTTCGATAGCTCTGGGAAAATGATTTTTCAGTGTTTCACCAAAACCTTTTCCCGAAACGCCAACTCCTTTTGACGGGAAAAATAAATGTAAACAGTGTCACACTCGTTTCAGCTGTTTGAACAGATTTCCCAGTGACAAAATTGTGCTGTTCAGATATTCAGTCTATTGGAATATGTATTCCTATTGTGTGAAGCACATTTCTAAATATTTCCCTAGTCTGGAGTCGTAAGTTCTGAGTGCTACACACCAAATTGTCCAGTGATTGAAGCTCATTCATTGTGAATAGCCAACATTACAACACTGTGACCGTCAGCCTGTCCCTAACCCCTAACCCAAAACCCTAAACCTAGCCACACCTAGCCTGGACCCTACCTAGCCCAAAACCTTATCCTAACCCTAACCATGAACAGAGCCCCAATTCTCTAACCTAATACCAGAACTAATTCTCGATGACGTCATCACTCCCATCTGGTCCCTGGCCAAATCATTATCACCTGGGATCAATTAAAGCCTGCCCACGTGGCCCCTCCCCCTTGGTGACGTCATCACATCCGTTTAATGGCCTAACCAGGCTTCTTTCAAAATCGCCAACTCTTGTCCCGGAATAATAAATGTAAGCAGTATCCAACTCGGTTCTATGTTCTTTGAACACGATTTCCTTGTCAGGAAACAATGTGTTACAGATATTAAGGCCCTTTATTCACGTATTCCTAGTGTTTGAAGCACTTTCTTAGATATTAACCTAGGTTATCATTGTGAATTTCCCGAGTTGGAGTCTCTCTCTTCCAGTGTCTCAAGCTTTTTCATTGTGAATTCTAATTTGGTAAAACAACCTTTTTTACAAATATACCAGCACTTTCAACATTATTACCACTTGGCAGTCTATCCTACCTTTCACAGCGCTTTGGATACAAATTCTCAGTATTTCAAAATTTTAAGATGTTTGGGGTTTAAAACTATTCCCGGGGGTTAGAACATTTTTCCCCCGGTTCTGTTGTTTTGAGCAATGGGCTTTTCATTTTTTAAAGGGGGTTTATAGGCTTTTAAAGGACAGTAAAAATTATTGAACCCAGCCTAATAAATTTTTTTTATAGTTTCTCAAAATTTAAAACTGTTGTAGTTTGGAAAAGAGTTTTTTTTTTGTTTCACCAAACCTTTTTCCCGAAAACGCCAACTCCCTTTGGCGGGAAAAAAAAGTAAACAGTGTCACACTGCTTTCAGTGTTTGAAACAAGATTTCCCAGTGACAAAATTGGGGCTTTCAGATATTCAGATCTATTGGAATATGTATTCCTATTGTGTGAAGCACATTTCTAAATATTTCCCTAGTCTGGAGTCGGTAAGTTCTGAGTGCTACAACCAAATTGTCCAGTGATTGAAGCTCATTCATTGTGAATAGCCAACATTACTACACTGTGACCCTAACGCCTCCCTAACCTCTAACCCAAACCCTAAACTAGCCCACACCTGAGCCTGGAACCCTACCTAGCCCAAAACCTTATCCTAACCCTAACCATGAACAGAGCCCAATTCCTACCCTAATACCAGAACAATTCATGATCATCACTCCCAGCTGGTCCCCGGCCAAATTTACACCGGGATCAAAAGCCGCCCACGTGGGCCCCCCCTTGGTGACGTCATCACATCCGTTTAATGGCCAACCCGGCTTCTTTCAAAATCGCCAAATCATTGTCCCGGGAAAAAAAATGTAACCAGTACCAACTCGGTTTTTTTTTTGAACACGATTTTCCTTTTCAGAAACAATGTGTTACAGATATTAAGGCCCTTATTCACGTATTCCCCAGTGTTTTAAGCACTTTCTTTGATATTAACCCAGGTTATCATTTTGGGTTTCCCAGTTGGGGTCCTCTCTTTCCCGGGGCTCAAGTTTTTCATTGGAATTTTTTTAAATTTTGGAACAACCTTTTTTACAATAACCAGCACTTTCAAAATTATACCACTTGAATCTACCTACCTTTTACAGCCTTTGGATAAAAATTCCAGTATTTTAAAATTCATGAGTGTTCGGGTTTTAAAACGTATTTTTAGGAGTTCTAGAGACACCTGCCTTCCCCGGTTGGGGGTTTTTTGGGAATGAGACTTTTATTTTAACACGGGGGTCCCTACCCGGGTTTTTAAAGGACATAAAACATTACTTAAACCCCGCCTAACTAAAAATTTTTATTTCATAGTTTTTCTCAATATTTCATACTGTTCGTAGCTCTGGAAAATGAGTTTTTCAGTGTTTCACCAAAAACCTTTTCCCGAAAACCCAACTCCTTTGACGGGAAAAAAAAATAAACAGTGTCACACTCGCTTCTCACTTTTTGAACAAGATTTCCCAGTGACAAATTGTGCGTTCAAAATTTTCAGTTTATTGGAATATGTATTCCTATTGTGTAAGCACATTCTAAATTTTCCCTAGTCTGGAGTCGTAAGTTCGGATGCTACACACCAAATTGTCCAGTGATTGAACTCATTCATGTGAATAGCCAACATTCCCTCACTGGACCAAACCTTCCCTAACCCTCTAACCCAAACCCAAACCTCCCCCACACCTAGCCTAAACCCTACCTACCCAAAAACCCTTTTCCTAACCCAACCATAAACAACCCCCCCAATTCCCTAACCCAAATACCAAACTAATCTCGAGACTTTTCATCACCCCAGCTGGTCCCCTGGCCAAATCATTATCACCTGGGATAAATTAAGCCGCCACGGGGGCCCCCCCCCCTTGGGTGACGTCACACTTCCAGTTTAATGGCCTAAACCGGGCTTCTTCAAAATCCCCAAACTCTTGTCCGGAATAAAAATTAAACCAGACCCAAAATCGGTTCTATGTTTTTTGAACACGTTTTTCCTTTCGGGAAACAATTGTTACAGATTTTAAGGGCCCTTTTTTCACGTTTTCCCCCAGTGTTTGAAGCATTTTTCTTAGATATTAACAAGGTTAAAAATGGAATTTCCGATTGGGCCTTTTCCTTCCGGGGTCTCAAGTTTTTTCATTGGAATTCAATTTTTGAAAACAACTTTTTTAAAAAATACCAGCACTTCCTTATTTAAACACTTGGAGTCTATCCTACCTTTTCAAGCGTTTTGGATAAAATTCCAGTATTTTAAAAATTTCATGAGTGTTCGGGTTCAAAAACGTATTCCGGGATTTCTAGAGACACCTCCTTTCCCCTGTTCTGTTTTTTTGAGCAATGAGATTTTTCATTTTAACAGGGGTTCTACCTTTTTTTAAAAGGGCAGAAAAAACTTTCTTAGAACCCAGCCTAATAACATTTTATTCAAGTATTCCAATATTTTAAAACGGTTCGTTAGCTCTAGGAAAATAGTTTTCAGTTTTCACCAAAACTTTTCCCGAAAACGCCAACCCCCTTGTGACGGAAAAAAAAATGTAAACAGTGCCACTCGCTTCTCAGCTTTTTTGAACAAATTTCCCTGAAAAATTGGCGTTCAGATATTCGTCTATTGGAATATGTATTCCTTTGTGTAAGCACATTTCAAAATATTTCCCTATCGGGGGTCGTAAGTTCTGAGTGCTACACACCAAAATTGTCAGTGATTGAAGCCATTCTTTTTGAAAAGCCAACATTACTACACTGTGACCATAACCTTCCCTAACCCTCTAACCCAAAACCCCAAACCTAGCCCACACCTGACCCGAACCCTACCTAGCCCAAAAAATTATCCCAAACCCCAACCAGAAAAAAGCCCCCAATTTCCCCAACCCTAATACCGAACTAATCTCGATGACGCATCACCCCACTGGTCCCCGGCCAAATCATTTTCACCTGGATCAATTAAGCCTCCCACGTGGGCCCTCCCCCTTGGGACGTCATCACATCCAGTTTAAAAGGCCAACCAGGCTTCTTTCAAAACCCAACTCATTGTCCCCGGGAAAAAAAAGTAACCAAACCACTCGTTCTATGTTCTTTGAACACGATTTCCTTTTCAGGAAACAAAGTGTTACAGATATTTAAGGGCCCCTTTATTCACTATTCTAGGTTTAAGCACTTTCTTAGAATTAACCCAGGTTTTAAATTTTGAATTTCCCCAGTTGGACTCTCTCTTCCAGGTCTCAAGCTTTTTCATTGGGAATTCTAATTTGGAAAACAAACCTTTTTTTCAAAATACCAGCACTTTCAACATTATTACCACTTGAATTATCCTACCCCTTTTTC
>JAULJE010000263.1:0-21469 GCA_030846915.1 Cnephaeus nilssonii
AGAGCTATCGAACAGTATGAAAGTGTTGAGAACACTATGAAATAAAAATGTTAGTCAGGCTAGGGTTCCAAGTAATGTTTTACTGTGCCTTTAAAAAGCAGGTAGGACACCCGTGGTAAAATGAAAAGACTCATTGCTCAAAACAACAGACCAGGGTAATGGCAGAGTGTCTCTAGAACTCCTGGAATACGTTTTAGATCCCGAACATCTCTACTGAATTTTGAAATACTGACAATTTGTATCCAAAACGCTTTTAAAGGTAGGATAGAGATTCAAGTGGTAATAATGTTGAAAATGCTGGTATATTTGTAAAAAAGGTTGTTTTACCAAATTAGAATTCACAATGAAAAAGCTTGAGACACTGGAAGAGAGAGACTCCAACGCGGGAAATTCACAATGATAACCTAGGTTAATATCTAAGAAAGTGTTTCAAACACTAGAACTATGTGAATAAAGGGCCTTAATATCTGTAACACATTGTTTCCTGACAAGGAAATCGTGTTCAAAGAACATAGACCCGAGTTGGATACTGGTTACATTTATTATTCCTGGAAAATGAGTTGGCGATTTTGAGAGAAGCCTGGATAGGCCATTAAACCGGAAGTGATGACGTTACCAAGGGGGAGGGGCCACGTGGGCAGGCTTAATTGATCCCAGGTGATAATGATTTGGCCAGGGGATCAGCTGGGAGTGATGACGTCATCGAGATTAGTTCTGGTATTAGGGTTAGAGAATTGGGGCTCTGTTCATGGTTAGGGTTAGGATAAAGTTTCGGGGTAGGTAGGGTTCAGGCTCAGGATAGGGCTAGGATTAGGGATAGGGTTAGAGGGTTAGGGACATGGTTCCGGTCTGGGTGTAGTAACGTTGGCTATTCTCAATGAATAAGCTTCAATCACTGGACTATTTGCTGTGTATCACTGAGAACTTACGACTCCAGACTAGGGAAATATTTAGAAATGTGCTTCACACAATAGGAATACATATTCCAATAGACTAAATATCTGAACAGCACAATTTTGTCACTGGGAAATCTTGTTCAAACAGCTGAGAACCCAGTGTGACACTGTTTACATTTATTTTTCCCGTCAAAAGGAGTTGGCGTGTTCGGGAAAAGATGTTGGTGAAACACTGAAAAACTCATTTTCCTAGAGCTATAGAATAGTATGAAAGTATTGAGAACACTATGAAATAAAAATGTTACTTAGGCTAGGGTTCCAAGTAATGTTTTTATATGCCTTTAAAGAGCCGGTATGACACATATGTTAAAATGAAAAGTCTCATAGCTCAAAACAAAAGACCAGGGGAATGTCAGAGTGCCTCTAGAACTCCTGGAATACGTTTTAGATCCCGACCATCTCTACTGAATTTTGAAATACTGAGAATTTGTATCCAAAGCGATTTGAAAGGTAGGATAGACTTTCAAGTGGTAATAATGTTGTAAGTGCTGGTATATTTTTAAAAAAGTTTGTTTTACCAAATTAGAATTCACAATGAAAAAGCTTGAGACACTGGAAGAGAGAGACTCCAACGCGGGAAATTCACAATGATAACCTAGGTTAATATCTAAGACAGTGCTTCAAACACTAGGAATACGTGAATGAAGGGCCTTAATATCTGTAACACATTGTTTCCTGACAAGGAAATCGTGTTCAAAGAACATAGAACCGAGTTGGATACTGGTTACATTTATTATTCAGGGACAATGAGTTGACGATTTTGAAAGAAGCCAGGTTAGGCCATTAAACCGGAAGTGATCACTTCACCAAGGGTGAGAGGCTATGTGGGCAGGCTTAATTGATCCCAGGTGATAATGATTTGGCCAGGGGACCAGTTGCGAGTGATGATGTCATCGAGATTAGTTCTGGAATTAGGGTTAGAGAATTGGGGCTCTATTCAGGGTTAGGGTTAGGATAAAGTTTTGGGCTAGGTAGGGTTCAGGCTCAGGTTAGGGCTAGGTTTAGGGTTTGGGTTGGAGGGTTAGAAACAGGGTTCTGGTCACCATGTAGTAAAGTTGGCTATTCTCAATGAATGAGATTCAATCACTAATGATTTCTAGCTTTGTCTTATAATGGGCCATCTGCTCTATTTGTGGGACTTCACCACATGTACAAACAACTTTATACACTCTTCTCTGAACTTGAGAAGCTATATAAACTTGTCTTTCAACTGTTTTACAGTTGAGTACTACTTTTCAGTGACTTATGGTGTATTCAAACACTGGTTTCATGTGAACTAACTCTATTTCAAGGATTTCTGCAGTGTACAACATCCTTTCTATTCTAGACACTTACATTTTGATGGTTTTCCAGTTGTTCTAACACAATTCTATGATATTTACTAGTATTTGCTCTGAATTACTATGCTTTCTTGCAGTGTCCTTTAATGGGCCTTCTGCTCTACTTGTGGGACTTCACCACTTGTAGCAACATCTTTATACATTCTTCTCTGAACTTGAGAAGCTATATACACTTGTTTCTCAACTGTTTTACAGTTGAATACTACTTTTCAATGAATTCTGGTGGTTTTAAACACTGGTTTCATGTGATCTAACTCTATTTCAAGGATTTCCGCAGTGTACAACATCTTTTCTAGACTAGACACTTACATTTTGATGGTTTTCTACTTATTCTCACACAATTCCATGCTATTCATTAGTATTTGCTCTGAATTACCACTGATTTCTAGCTGTGTCCTATAATGGGACATCTGCTCTACTTGTGGGACTTCACCACATGTAAAAACAAATTCATACACTCTTATCTGAACTTGAGAAGCAATATATACTTGTCTTTCAACAGTTTTACAGTTGAATGCTCATTTTCATTGTATTCTAGGGGTTTCAAACACTGGTTTCAAGTAAACTAACTCTATTTCCACGATTTCTGCAGTGTACAACATCCTTTCTAGACTATACACTTACATTTTGATGTCTTTTCACCTTGGTCTCTCACAATACTGTGATACTCATTAGTATTTGCTCTGAATTACTACTGCTTTCTTGCAGTGTCGTATAATGGGCCTTCTGCTCTACTTGTTGGACTTCTCCACAAGTACAAACAACATTATACACTCTTCTCTGAAATTGAGAATCAATATACACTTGTCTTTCAACAGTTTTACAGTTGAATGCTAATTTTCATTTTATTCTAGGGGTGTCAAACACTGGTTTCATGTGCACTAACTCTTTTTCCAGGATTTCTGCAGTTTACAACACCCTTTCTAGACTAGACACATACATTTTGATTTCTTTTCACTTGTTCTCTCACAATTCTGTGATACTCATTAGTATTTGCTCTGAATTACTACTGCTTTTTGCAGTGTCCTATAATAGCTCTTCTGCTCTACTTGTGGGACTTCACCACATGTAGAAACAACGTCATACACTCTTCTCTGAACTTGAGAAGCTATATACTCTTGTCTTTCAACTGTTTTACAGTTGAAAACTACTTTTCAGTGACTTCTGGTGGTTTCAAACACTGTTTTCATGTGAACTAACTCTATTTCAAGGATTTCTGCAGTGTAAAACATCCCTTCTAGACTACACAATTACATTTAGATGGTTTTCCACTTGTTCTCACAGAATTCTATGATATTCATTAGTATTTGCTCTGAATTACTACTGATTTCTAGCTGTGTCCTATAATGGGCCTTCTGCTCTACTTGTGGGACTTTAACAAATGTACAAACAATTTTATACACTCTTCTCTGAACTGGAGAAGCTATATACACTTGTCTTTCAACAGTTTTACAGTTGAATGCTAATTTTCATTGTATTCTAGGGGTTTCAAACACTGTTTTCATGTGAACTAACTCTATTTCCAGGATTTCTGCAGTGTACAACATCCCCTCTAGACTATACACTTACATTTTGATGGTTTTCCACTTGTTCTCACAGAATTCTATGATATTCATTAGTATTTGCTCTGAATGACTACTGCTTTCTTGCAGTGTCCTTTAATGGGCCTTCTGCTCTACTTGTGGGACTTCACCACTTGTAGAAACAACTTTATACATTCTTCTCTGAATTAGAGAAGCTATATACACTTGTCTTTCAACTGTTTTACTGTTGAATACTACTTTTCAGTAAACTCTGATGGTTTCAAACACTGGTTTCATGTGAACTAACTCTATTTCAGGGATTTCCGCAGTGTACAACATCCTTTCTAGACTAGACACTTACATTTTGATGTCTTTTCCACTTGGTCTCTCACAATTCTGTGATACTCATTAGTATTTGCTCTGAATTACTACTGCTTTCTTGCAGTGTCCTATAATAGCTCTTCTGCTCTACTTGTGGGAATTCAGCACATGTAGAAACAACTTCATTCACTCTTCTCTGAACTTGAGAAGCTATATACACTTGTCTTTCAACTGTTTTACAGCAGAAAACTACTTTTCAGTCACTTCTGCTGGTTTCAAACACTGGTTTCATGTGAACTAACTCTATTTCAAGGATATCTGCAGTGTAAAACATCCCTCCTAGACTAGACACTTACATTTTGATGGTTTTCCACTTGTTCTCACACATTTCTATGATATTCATTAGTATTTGCTCTGAATTACTACTGATTTCTAGCTGTGTCCTATAATGGGACATCTGCTCTACTTGTGGGACTTCACCACATGTAAAAACAAATTCATACACTCTTATCTGAACGTGAGAAGCAATATATACTTGTCTTTCAACTGTTTTACAGTTGAATGCTCATTTTCATTGTATTCTAGGGGTTTCAACACTGGTTTCATGTAAACTAACTCTATTTCCACGATTTCTGCAGTGTACAACATCCTTTCTAGACTATACACTTACATTTTGATGTCTTTTCACCTTGGTCTCTCACAATTCTGTGATACTCATTAGTATTTGCTCTGAATTACTACTGCTTTCTTCCAGTGTCGTATAATGGGCCTTCTGCTCTACTTGTTGGACTTCTCCACAAGTACAATCAACATTATACACTCTTCTCTGAGCTTGAGAATCAATATACACTTGTCTTTTAACAGTTTTACAGTTGAATGCTAATTTTCATTGTATTCTAGGGGTTTCAAACACAGGTTTCATGTGCACTAACTCTATTTCCAGGATTTCTGCAGTGTACAACATCCTTTCTAGAATAGGCACTTACATTTTGATGTCTTTTCCACTTGTTCTCTCACAATTCTGTGATACTCATTAGTATTTGCTCTGAATTACTACTGCTTTCTTGCAGTGTCCTATAATAGCTCTTCTGCTCTATTTGTGGGACTTCACCACATGTAAAAACAAATTCATACACTCTTCTCTGAACTTGAGAAGCTATATAAACTTGTCTTTCAACTGTTTTACAGTTGAGTACTACTTTTCAGTGACTTCTGGTGGTTTCAAACACTGGTTTCATGTGATCTAACTCTATTTCCAGGGTTTCTGCAGTGTACAACATCCTTTCTAGACTAGACACTTACATTTTGATGGTTTTCCACTTGTTCTCACACAATTCTATGATATTAATTAATATTTGCTCTGAAATACTACAGATTTCTAGCTGTATCTTATAATAGGCCTTCTGCTCTATTTGTGGGACTTCACCACATGTAAAAACAACTTCATCCATTCTTCTCTGAACTTGAGAAGCTATATACACTTGTCTTTCAAAAGTGTTACAATTGAATGCTAATTTTCATTGTATTCTAGGGGTTTCAAACACTGGTTTCATGTGAACTAACTCTATTTCCAGGATTTCTGTAGTGTACAACATCCTTTCTAGACTAGACACTTACATTTTGATGTCTTTTCACTTGGTCTTCACAATTCTGTGATACTCATTAGTATTTGCTCTGAATTACTACTGCTTTCTTGCAGTGTCCTATAATAGCTCTTCTGCTCTACTTGTGGGACTTCACCACATGTACAAACAATTTATACACTCTTCTCTGAACTTGAGAAGCTATATACACTTGTCTTTCAACGTTTTACAGTGGAATGCTAATTTTTTGTATTCTAGGGGTTTCAAACCCTGGTTTCATGTGAACTAACTCTATTTCCAAGGGTTTCTGCAGTGTAAACATCCTTTCTAGACTAGACACTTACATTTTGATGTTTTCCACTTGTTCTCACACAATTCTATGATATTCATTAGTATTTGCTCTGAATATACTACAGATTTCTAGCTGTGTCTTATAATGGCCTCTGCTCTACTTGTGGGACTTCACCACATGTAAAAACAACTTTCATACATTCTTCTCTGAACTTGAGAAGCTATATACACTTGTCTTTCAACGTTTTACAGTTGAATGCTAATTTTCATGTATTCTAGGGGTTTCAAACACTGGTTTCATGTGATACTAACTCTATTTCCAGGATTTCTGCAGTGTACAACATCCTTTCTAGACTAGACACTTACATTTTGATGTCTTTTCACTTGGTCTCTCACAATTCTGTGATACTATTAGTATTTGCTCTGAATTACTACTGCTTTCTTGCAGTGTCCTATAATAGCTCTTCTGCTCTACTTGTGGGACTTCACCACATGTAAAACAACTTCATACACCTCTTCTCTGAACTTGAGAAGCTATATACACTTGTCTTTCAACTGTTTTACAGTTGAATGCTAATTTTCAGTGTATTCTGGTGGTTTCAAACACTGGTTTCATGTGAACTAACTCTATTTCAAGGATTTCTGCAGTGTACAACATCCTTCTAGACTAGACACTTACATTTTGATGGTTTTCCACTTGTTCTCCACAATTCTATGATATTCATTAGTATTTGCTCTGAATTACTACTGATTTCTAGCTGTGTCCTATAATGGGCCTTCTGCTCTACTTGTGGGACTTCACCACATGTAAAAACAACTTCATACACTCTTCTCTGAACTTGAGAAGCTATATACACTTGTCTTTCAACAGTTTTACATTTGAATGCTATTTTCATTGATTCTAGGGGTTTCAAACACTGGTTTCATGTGTACTAACTCTATTTCCAGGATTTCTGCAGTGTACAACATCCTTTCTAGACTAGACACTTACATTTTGATGTCTTTTCCACTTGTTCTCTCACAATTCTGTGATACTCATTAGTATTTGCTCTGAATTACTACTGCTTTCTTGCAGTGTCCTATAATAGCCTTCTGCTCTACTTGTGGGACTTCACCACATGTAGAAAACAACTTCATACACTCTTCTCTGAACTTGAGAAGCTATATACACTTGTCTTTCAACTGTTTTACAGTTGAATACTACTTTTCAGTGACTTCTGGTGGTTTCAAACACTGGTTTCATGTGAACTAACTCTATTTCAAGGATTTCTGCAGTGTACAACATCCTTTCTAGACTAGACACTTACATTTTGATGTTTTTCCACTTGTTCTCACACAATTCTATGATATCATTAGTATTTGCTCTGAATTACTACTGATTTCTAGTGTTCCTATAATGGCCTTCTGCTCTACTTGTGGGACTTCACCACATGTAAAAACAACTTCATACACTCTTCTCTGAACTTGAGAAGCTATATACACTTGTCTTTCAACAGTTTTACAGTTGAATCTACTTTTCATGTGAATTCTGGGTTTCAAACACTGGTTTCATGTGACTAACTATTATTTCAGGATTTCTGCAGTGTACAACATCCTTTCTAGACTAGATCACTTACATTTTGATGGTTTTTCCACTTGTTCTCACAAATTCTATGATATTCATTAGTATTTGCTCTGAATTACTACTGATTTCTAGCGTGTCCTATAATAGGCCTTCTGCTCTACTTGTGGGACTTCACCACATGTAAAACAACTTCATACACATCTCTTCTCTGAACTTGAGAAGCTATATACACTTGTCTTTCAACAGTTTTACAGTTGAATGCTAATTTTCATTGTATTCTAGGGTTTCAAACACTGGTTTCATGTGAACTAACTCTATTTCCAGGATTTCTGCAGTGTACAACATCCTTTCTAGACTAGACTACTTACATTTTGATGTCTTTTCCACTTGGTCTCCACAATTCTGTGATACTATTAGTATTTGCTCTGAATTACTACTCTTTCTTGCAGTGTCCTATAATAGCCTCTTCTGCTCTACTTGTGGGACTTCACCACATGTAGAAACAACTTTCATACACTCTTCTCTGAACTTGAGAAGCTATATACACTTGTCTTTCAACTGTTTTACAGTTGAAAACTACTTTTCAGTGACTTCTGGTGGTTTCAAACACTGGTTTCATGTGAACTAACTCTATTTCAAGGATTTTCCGCAGTGTACAACATCCTTTCTAGACTAGACACTTACATTTTGATGTCTTTTCACTTGGTCTTCACAATTCTGTGATACTCATTAGTATTTGCTCTGAATGACTACTACTTTCTTGCAGTGTCCTATAATAGCTCTTCTGCTCTACTTGTGGGACTTCACCACATGTAGAAACAATTTCATACACTCTTCTCTGAACTTGAGAAGCTATATACACTTGTTTTCAACTGTTTTACAGTTGAAAACTAACTTTTCAGTGACTTCTGGTGGTTTCAAACACTGGTTTTCATGTGAACTAACTCTATTTCAAGGATTTCGCAGTGTACAACATCCTTTCTAGACTAGACACTTACATTTTGATGTCTTTTCCACTTGGTCTCTCACAATTCTGTGATACTCATTAGTATTTGCTCTGAATTACTACTGCTTTCTTGCAGTGTCCTATAATAGCTCTTCTGCTCTACTTGTGGGACTTCACCACATGTAGAAAAACTTCATACACTCTTCTCTGAACTTGAGAAGCTATATACACTTGTCTTTCAACTTTTTACAGTTGAAAACTACTTTTCAGTGACTTCTGGTGGTTTCAAAGACTGGTTTCATGTGAACTAACTCTATTTCAAGGATTTCTGCAGTGTAAAACATCCCTTCTAGACTAGACACTTACATTTTGATGGTTTTCCACTTGTCTCTCACAATTCTGTGATACTCATTAGTATTTGCTCTGAATTACTACTGCTTTCTTGCAGTGTCCTATAATAGCCTTCTGCTCTACTTGTGGGACTTCACCACATGTAAAAAACTTCATACACTCTTCTCTGAACTTGAGAAGCTATAACACTTGTCTTTCAACGTTTTACAGTTGAATCTAATTTTCATTGATTCTAGGGGTTTCAAACACTGCTTTCATGTGAACTAACTCTATTTCCAGGATTTCTGCAGTGTAAACATCCTTTCTAGACTAGACACTTACATTTTGATGGTTTTCCACTTGTTCTCACACAATTCTATGATATTCATTATATTTGCTCTGAATTACTACTGATTTCTAGCTGTGTCCTTATAATAGGCTTCTGCTCTACTTGTGGGACTTCACCAACATGTAAAAACAACTTCATACATTCTTCTCTGAACTTGAGAAGCTATATACACTTGTCTTTCAACTGTTTTACAGTTGAATGCTAATTTTCATTGTATTCTAGGGGTTTCAAACACTGGTTTCATGTGAACTAACTCTATTTCCAGGATTTCTGCAGTGTAAACATCCTTTCTAGACTAGACACTTACATTTTGATGGTTTTCCACTTGTTCTCACACAATTCTTGTATTCATTATATTTGCTCTGAATTACTACAGATTTCTAGCAGTGTCCTTAATGGCCTTCTGCTCTACTTGTGGGACTTCACCACATGTAAAAACAACTTTCATAACATTCTTCTCTGAACTTGAGAAGCTATATACACTTGTCTTTCAACAGTTTTACAGTTGAATGCTAATTTTCATGTATTCTAGGTTTCAAACACTGGTTTCATGTGAACTAACTCTATTTCCAGATTTCGCAGTGTACAACATCCTTCTAGACTAGACACTTACATTTTGATGGTTTTCCACTGTTTCTCACACAATTCCATGTATATCATTAATATTTGCTCTGAATACTACAGATTTCTAGCTGTGTCCTTATAATAGCCTTCTGCTCTACTTGTGGGACTTCACCACATGTAAAAACAACTTCATACATCTTCTCTAAACTTGAGAAGTATATACACTTGTCTTTCAAACGTTTTACAGTTGAATGCTAATTTTCATTGTATTCTAGGTTTCAAACACTGGTTTCATGTGAACTAACTCTATTTCCAGGATTTCTGCAGTGTACAACATCCCTTCTAGACTAGACACTTACATTTTGATGGTTTTCTACTTATTCTCACACAATTCCATGGTATTAATTAATATTTGCTCTGAATTACTACAGATTTCTAGCAGTGTCCTATAATAGCCTTTCTGCTCTACTGTGGGACGTCGCCACATGTAAAAACAACTTCATACACACTTCTCTGAACTTGAGAAGCTATATACACTTGTCTTTCAACAGTTTTACAGTTGAATGCTAATTTTCATTGTATTCTAGGGGTTTCAAACACTGCTTTCATGTGAACTAACTCTATTTCCAGGATTTCTGCAGTGTACAACATCCCTTCTAGACTAGTCACTTACATTTTGATGGTTTTTCCACTTGTTTTCACACAATTCTATGATATTCATTAATATTTGCTCTGAAATACTCCAGATTTCTAGCTGTGTCTTATAATAGGCCTTCTGCTCTATTTGTGGGACTTCACCAATGTACAAACAATTTTATACACTCTTCTCTGAACTTGAGAAGCTATATACACTTGTCTTTCAACAGTTTTACAGTGGAATGCTAATATTTTTGTATTCTAGGGTTTCAAACCCTGGTTTCATGTGAACTAACTCTATTTCCAAGATTTCTGCAGTGTAACATCCTTTATAGACTAGACACTTACATTTTGATGTCTTTTCCACTTGGTCTCTCACAATTCTGTGATACTCATTATATTTGCTCTGAATTACTACTGCTTTCTGCAGTGTCCTTTAATGGGCCTTCTGCTCTACTTGTGGGACTTCACCACTTGTAAAACAACTTATACATTCTTCTCTGAATTAGAGAAGCTATATACACTTGTCTTTCAAATGTTTTACTGTTGAATACTACTTTTCAGTGAATTCTGATGGTTTCAAACACTGGTTTCATGTGAACTAACTCTATTTCAAGATTTCCGCAGTGTACAACATCCTTCTAGACTAGACACTTACATTTTGATGTTTTTCTACTTATTCACACAATTCCATGCTATTAATTAATATTTGCTCTGAATTACTACAGATTTCTAGCAGTGTCCTATAATAGCCTTTCTGCTCTACTCGTGGGACGTTCACCACATGTAAACACAACTTTATACACTCTTCTCTGAACTTGAGAAGCTATATACACTTGTCTTTCAACAGTTTTACAGTTGAATGCTAATTTTAATGTATTCTAGGGGTTTCAAACACTGTTTCATGTGAACTAACTCTATTTCCAGGATTTCTGCAGTGTACAACATCCTTCTAGACTAGACAGCTTACATTTTGATGTTTTTCCACTTGTTCTCACACAAGTCTATGATATTCATTAATATTTGCTCTGAATACTACAATTTCTAGCTGTGTCCTATAATGGCCTTCTGCTCTACTTGTGGGACTTCACCAAATGTACAAACAATTTATAACACTCTTCTCTGAACTTGAGAAGCTATATACACTTGTCTTTCAACAGTTTTACAGTGAATGCTAATATTTTTTGTATTCTAGGGTTTCAAACCTGGTTTCATGTGAACTAACTCTATTTCCAAGATTTCTGCAGTGTACAACATCCTTTTAGACTAGACACTTACATTTTGATGTCTTTTCCACTTGGTCTCTCACAATTCTGTGATACTCATTAGTATTTGCTCTGAATTACTACTGCTTTCTTGCAGTGTCCTATAATAGCTCTTCTGCTCTACTTGTGGGACTTCACCACATGTAGAAAAACCTTCATACACTCTTCTCTGAACTTGAGAAGCTATATACACTTGTCTTTCAACTGTTTTACAGTTGAAAACTACTTTTCAGTGACTTCTGGTGGTTTCAAACACTGCTTTCATGTGAACTAACTCTATTTCAAGGATTTCTGCAGTGTAAAACATCCTTCTAGACTAGACACTTACATTTTGATGGTTTTCCACTTGTTCTCACACAATTCTATGATATTCATTAGTATTTGCTCTGAATTACTACTGATTTCTAGTTGTGTCCTATAATGGGCCTTCTGCTCTACTTGTGGGATTCACCAAATGTACAAACAATTTTATACACTCTTCTCTGAACTTGAGAAGCTATATACACTTGTCTTTCAACAGTTTTACAGTTGGAATGCTAATATTTTTTGTATTCTAGGGTTTCAAACCCTGGTTTCATGTGAACTAACTCTATTTCCAAGATTTCTGCAGTGTAAACATCCTTTATAGACTAGACACTTACATTTTGATGTCTTTTCCACTTGGTCTCTCACAATTCTGTGATACTCATTAGTATTTGCTCTGAATTACTACTGCTTTCTTGCAGTGTCCTTTAATGGGCCTTCTGCTCTACTTGTGGGACTTCACCACTTGTAGAAACAACTTTATACATTCTTCTCTGAATTAGAGAAGCTATATACACTTGTCTTTCAAATGTTTTACTGTTGAATACTACTTTTCAGTGAATTCTGTGGTTTCAAACACTGTTTCATGTGAACTAACTCTATTTCAAGATTTTCCGCAGTGTACAACATCCTTTCTAGACTAGACACTTACATTTTGATGGTTTTCTACTTATTCTCACACAATTCCATGCTATTAATTAATATTTGCTCTGAATTACTACAGATTTCTAGCAGTGTCCTATAATAGCCTTTCTGCTCTACTCGTGGGACGTCACCACATGTAAACACAACTTCATACACTCTTCTCTGAACTTGAGAAGCTATATACACTTGTCTTTCAACAGTTTTTACAGTTGAATGCTAATTTTAATTGTATTCTAGGGGTTTCAAGCACTGTTTTCAAGTGAACTAACTCTATTTCCAGGATTTCTGCAGTGTACAACATCCCTTCTAGACTAGACACTTACATTTTGATGTTTTTCCACTTGTTCTCACACAATTCTATGATATTCATTAATATTTGCTCTGAAATACTACAGATTTCTAGCTGTGTCTTATAATAGGCCTTCTCCTCTATTTGTGGGACTTCACCACATGTAAAAACAACTTCATACATTCGTCTCTGAACTTGAGAAGCTATATACACTTGTCTTTCAACAGTTTTACAGTTGAATGCTAATTTTCATTGTATTCTAGGGGTTTCAAACACTGGTTTCATGTGAACTAACTCTATTTCCAGGATTTCTGTAGTGTACAACATCCTTTCTAGACTAGACACTTACATTTTGTGTCTACACTTGGTCATTTATCAATTCTTGATTTCTGTGTCTATTAGGCTTTTGCTCACTGGAATTACTAACTGTCTCTTCTTATAATAGCTTCTTTTGCTAACTTGTGGGACTTCACCACATGTAAAAATTCAACACTTTTTCTGACTTTAGAAGCTTATACACTTGTCTTTCAAACGTTTAACCTTTTAAAACTCTTCAGTGACATCCTTTTAAAACACTTCTTTCATGTAACTACTCTATTAAGGTTTCATCTGTGATAAAAATCCCTTTAGCTATGAACTTACATTTTGATGATTTCCACTTGTTCACCAATTCTATGTATTTAATATTTGCTTGAAACAACTTTTCTAGCTGTCTCTATAATGGCCTTCTATACTTGTCCCTAATGTACAAACATTTTATACACTTCTCTGAATTGAGAGTTCATATACACTTGTCTTTTCAACGTTTTACAGGGAAAGTATCTTTGTAATCACGGGTTTAACAACCCTGGTTTCATGTGAATTACTCTATTTCCAAATTCTGCAGTGTATTAAATATTTATCTGAATACTTAATTTTGATGTCTTTTCACTTTCTCTCACTCTTGATACTCATTGTATGCTCCGAATGTAACACATCTTTCAGGTCCTTTTAATGGCCTTCATACTACACTTGTACTTTCACCACTTGTTAAGTAAACTATTTACATTTTCTCTGATTTAAAAGCTATTACATTGTCTCAACTTTTTCAGTTTGATACTAACATTCCAGTGAATTCTGATGTTCATTACTGGTTTTCTCTCACACAATTCTAAGATTTTCATTAAATTTGCTCTAATACTAGACTTTCATTTGTGTTTATAATAGCTTCTCACATATTTGGGACTTTATCAATTTTCATCAATTACTACAATTTCTGCTTCTAACTTAGAGCTTATCTCTTCGTTGACGTACAATTAAAAAATGCAATCTTCATAATCTTTCTAAGGGTTACAAATACGTTCTTTAACTATTTTAGGATTCTTTCAGTGAACTCCTTGTTAGACTAGGGGCATTGTCCACAATTCTGATTCTTTGCGATTTGTTGGTTTGCCTTTCATGGATCCCCTGCATTATAACTCTCGATGGAAGAATTTCATTTTCTGTATTGTATCGGTTCAACAGGTTTATGTGAAATCTATTTCAGTTCGGTTAAATCTTTGATAGCACTCATTAGTTTCTTCTCACAATTCTGTAAATTGCTCTGAATTACACGTTCTGCGTGCTAACCTTGCTTATGGGATCACACTGAAAACTACATTCTTGATTGAGAAGCTATTACTGTCTTCACTGTTTACGTGAAACTCTTCAGTGAATTTGTTCAACCGTTTCATGTGACACTTTCAGTTTTGCGTGTAACATCTTAGATACACTCTTGATGTTTCCACTTGTTCTCACACAATTCTATGATATTCATTAATATTTGCTCTGAAATACTATAGGTTTCTAGCTGTGTCTTATAATAGGCCTTCTGCTCTATTTGTGGGACTTCATCACATGTAAAAACAACTTCATACATTCTTCTCTGAACTTGAGAAGCTATATACACTTGCCTTTCAACAGTTTTACAGTTGAATGCTAATTTTCATTGTATTCTAGGGGTTTCAAACACTGGTTTCATGTGAACTAACTCTATTTCCAGGATTTCTGTAGTGTACAACATCCTTTCTAGACTAGACAGTTACATTTTGTTGTCTTTTACACTTGGTCTCTCACAATTCTGTGATACTCATTTGTATTTGCTCTGAATTACTACTGCTTTCTTTTTTTCTTTTTTTTTTTCTTTTTTTTCCAATTTTTTTATTAAGGTATTATATGTGTACATATCTTACCATTGCCCTCCCCACACCCCACTCCCATATATGCCCCCACCCCCCAGAGTTTTGCATCCATTGGTTATGCTTATATGCATGCATACAAGTCCTTTGATTGATCTCTTATCTCCCCCACCTCTCCCTAACCTTCCCCTTGTAATTTGACAGTCTGTTTGATGCTTTACTGTCTCTGTATCTATCTTTTTGTTCAAGTTTATAATGTTTTTTATCATCCATAAATGAGTGAGATCATGTGGTATTTTTCTTTCATTGACTGACTTATTTCACTTAACATAATGTTCTCCAATTCCTCCCTGGTTGCTGCAAATGATGAGAATTCCTTCTTTTTTATGGCAGCATAGTATTCCATTGTGTAGATGTACCACAGTTTTCTGATCCAGTCATCTGCTGACGGGCACCTAGGCTGTTTCCAAATCTTAGCTATGGTGAATTGCGCTGCTATGAACATAGGGGTGCATATATCCTTTCTAATTGGTGTTTCTAGTTTCTTCGGATATATTCCCAGGAGTGGGATTACTGGGTCAAATGGGAGTTCCATTTTCAGTTTTTTGAGGAAACTCCATACTGTTCTCCACAGTGGCTGCACCAGTCTGCAATCCCACCAGCAGTGCACGAGGGTTCCTTTTTCTCCGCATCCTCGCCAACACTTGTCGTTTGTTGATTTGTTGATGATAGCCATTCTGACAGGTGTGAGATGGTACCGCATTGTTGTTTTGATTTGCATCTCTCGGATAATTAGTGACGTTGAGCATGTTTTCATGTGTCTCTTGGCCTTCCTTCTATCTTCTTTTGAAAAGATTCTATTTAGGTCTGTTGCCCATTTTTTTATTGGATCATTTATCTTCCTTTTATTAAGTTGTATAAGCTGCCTGTAGATGTTGGAGATTAAACCTTTATCAGTGATGCCATTTGCAAATATGTTCTCCCATGCAGTGGGCCTTCTTGTTGTTTTGTTGATGGTTTCTTTTGCTGTGAAAAAGCTTTTTATTTTGATGTAGTCCCATTTGTTAATTTTCTCTTTAGCTTCCATTGCCCTAGGGGCAGTGTCAGTGAAGAATTTCTTTTGGCATATGTCTGACATTTTGCTGCCTGTGGATTGCTCTAGTATTTTTATGGTTTCCCGTCTTATGTTTAAGTCCTGTATCCATTTTGAGTTTATTTTTGTGTATGGCGTAAGTTGGTGATCAAGCTTCATTTTTTTGCATGTATCTGTCCAATTTTCCCAACACCATTTATTGAAGAGACTGTCTTTATTCCATTGTATGTTCATGCCTCCTTTGTCAAATATTAATTGAGCATAGTGGTTTGGGTCAATATCTGGATTCTCTATTCTGTTCCATTGATCTATATGTCTGTTCTTGTGCCAGTACCAGGCTGTTTTGAGAACAGTGGCTTTGTAATACAGCTTGAAATCTGGTATGGAGATCCCTCCTACTTTATTCTTCTTTCTCAGGATTGCTGTGGCTATTCGGGGTCTTTTTTTATTCCAGATGAATTTTTGGAGAGTTCTTTCAAGGTCTGTGAAATATGCCGTTGGTATTTTAATGGGGAGTGCATTGAATCTATAGATTGCTTTGGGTAGTATGGACATTTTAATGATGTTGATTCTACCAATCCATGAACATGGTATGTTCTTCCATCTGTTTACGTCTTCCTCTATCTCTTTTTCAGTGTCCTGTAGTTTTCCGTGTATAGGTCTTTTACCTCCTTAGTTAAGTTTATTCCTAGGTATCTTAATTTTTTTGGTGCGATGGTAAATGGGATTGCCTTTTTAGTCTCTCTGTCTGTAAGTTCACTATTGGTGTATAGAAAGGCCATAGATTTCTTGGCGTTAATTTTGTATCCTGCTACATTGCCGAATTCATTTATTAAGTCTATGAGTTTTTTGACGGAGTCTTTCGGATTTTTTATGTACAATATCATGTCGTCTGCAAATAAAGACAGCTTTACTTGTTCTTTTCCAATCTGGATGCCTTTTATTTCTTCTTCTTGTCTAATTGCAATGGCTAATACTTCCAGTACTATGTCAAACAGGAGTGGTGAGAGTGGGCATCCCTGTCTTGTTCCTGTTCTTAGGGGAAATGTCTTTAGTTTTTGTCCATTGAGTATGATGTTTGCTGTGGGTTTATCATATATAGCTTTTATTATGTTGAGGTATGAGCCATCTATTCCCACCTTGTTGAGAGCTTTTATCAAGAAAGGGTGTTGGATTTTGTCAAATGCTTTTTCTGCATCAATTGATATGACTATGTGATTTTTATCTTTCAATTTGTTTATGTGATGTATCACGTTTATTGATTTGCGGATATTGTACCATCCTTGCATTCCTGGGATAAATCCTACTTGGTCATGGTGTATGATCTTTCTGATGTACTGCTGGAGCCGATTTGCTAGAATTTTGTTGAGGATTTTGGCATCTATGTTCATGAGGGATATTGGTCTGTAATTCTCTTTCATTGTGTTGTCTTTATCTGGTTTTGGTATTAGGGTGATGCTGGCTTCATAGAAGGAGCTTGGAAGTGTTCCTTCCACTTGAATTTTTTGGAATAGTCTGAGGAGGATAGGTTTTAGTTCTTCCTTGAATGTTTGGTAAAACTCTCCTGTGAAGCCATCAGGCCCCGGGCTTTTGTTTGCTGGAAGCTTTTTGATGACTGCTTCAATTTCGTCCATAGTTATTGGCCTATTGAGCTGTTTAGATTCTTCTTGATTGAGATTTGGAAGGTTATATTTTTCTAGGAATATGTCCATTTCCTCCAGATTGTCCAGTTTGTTGGAATAGAGTTGTTCGTAGTATTTTGTAACAATCCTTTGTATCTCAGCGGGGTCTGTTGTTATTTCACCTCTTTCATTTCTGATTTTGTTTATTTGGGTCCTCTCTCTTTGCTTCTTGGTGAGCCTGGCTAGAGGTCCATCAATCTTGTTTATCCTTTCAAAGAACCAGCTCTTGGTTTTGTTGATCTTATGTATTGTTTCTTTGGTCTCTATGTCATTTATCTCCGCTCTGATCTTTGTTATTTCCTTCCTTCTGGTTACACTGGGCTTTTCTTGCTGCTCTTTTTCTAGCTCTTTGAGTTGTAGGGTTAAGTAATTTATTACCATTGTTTCTTGTTTTTTGCAATAGGCCTGTAGAGCTATGAACTTCCCTCTCAAGACTGCTTTCGCTGTGTCCCATAGATTCTGGATTGTTGTGTTTTCATTGTCATTTGTTGCCATGATGTTTTTTATTTCTTCCTTGATCTCTCTGGTGACCCAGTCCTTGTTTAATAGCATGCTGTTTAGTCTCCATGTGTTTGATTTCTTTGGATTGTTTTTATTGTAGTTGATTTCCAGTTTTATGCCACTGTGATCTGAGAAGATGCTTGATATAATTTCTATCTTCTTGAATTTGAAGAGACTTTGCCTGTGACCCAGCATATGGTCTATCTTTGAAAATGACCCATGTGCACTTGAGAAGAATGTATATTCTGTGGCTTTGGGGTGAAATGTTCTGAAGATGTCAATTAATTCCATCTGGTCTAGTGAGTCATTTAGGATTGCTGTTTCTTTGCTGATTTTTTGTTTAGAGGATTTGTCCAGTGGTGATAGTGGGGTATTAAAGTCTCCTACTATGATTGTGTTGCTATTAATCTCTCCCTTGATATCCTCCAGGAGTTTTTTTATGTATTTGGGTGCTCCTATATTGGGAGGTTATATGTTTACCAGAATTATTTCTTCTTGTTGGATTTCTCCCTTTAGTATTATGAAGTGGCCTTCCTTATCTCTTGTTATGGCATTTACTTTGAGGTCTATTTTGTCAGATATAAGTATTGCTACCCCAGCTTTTTTTTCATTTCCATTTGCCTGAAAGATATTTTTCCATCCCTTCACTTTCAATCTGTGTGAGTCTCTTGTTCTGAGGTGGGTCTCTTGTAGACAGCATATATATGGGTCGTGTTTTTTTATCCATTCAGCTACTCGATGTCTTTTGATTGGAGCATTTAGTCCGTTTACATTTAAAGTTATTACTGAAAGGTATTTGTTTGCAGTCATATCTATTTTTGTGTCTGTATTCCTTCTTACCAGTTTATTTCTTCTTTTTACAGTATTCCCTTTAGCAATTCTTGCATTGCTGGTTTGGTGGTGATAAACTCCCTGAGGCTTTTTTTGTCTGCAAAGCTCCTGATTTCCCCTTCAATTTTGATTGATAGTCTTGCTGGATATAGTATTCTTGGATTCAGTCCTTTGCTTTGCAACACTTTGTATACCTCCTTCCATTCACTTCTAGCTTGTTGTGTTTCTGATGAGTAATCATTTGACAATCTGATGGGTGTTCCTTTGTAGGTAACTCTCTGTCTCTCTCTTGCCGCCTTTAGGATTCTCTCTTTATCATTTATATTTGCCATTGAAATTATGACATGTCTTGGTGTGGGTCTTTTGGGGTTGATCCTGCTTGGGACTCTCTTTACTTGCGTAACTTTTATCTTTCCCATATCCGGGAAGTTTTCTGTCATTATTTCTTCAAATAGATTTTCTAATCCCTGCTGCTCTTCTTGTCCTTCTGGCAGCCCTATTATACGCATGTTACTTCGTTTCATGTTGTCCCGAAGCTCCCTTAGGCTTTCCTCCTGCTTTTTAATTTTTTTCTCCAATTGCTGTTCAGCTTGAGCTTGTTTCTGTACCTGATCTTCTAACTCACTAATTCGGTCCTCTGCTTCTTGTAGTCTACTGTTGAAACTTTCCATGGTGTTTTTGATTGTAGCTATATCACTTTTCATTTCTTCCTGATTCTTGCATAAGTTGTTGATTTTCTCATCCATCCGATGTATAAATTCCATAACCATTACTCTGAACTCCTTTTCGGTCATGTTGCAAGCTTCATTTTCACTAATTTCCTTTCTTGGCGACTCCACATTTTCTTTCCTCTGTGAGTTATTTCGTTTCCCCATTCTGGCTATTACCAGAAAGCTCAAGCTTCTGTTTGCGTGGACCTGGGCCGTGTGCTGTGGGGACTTCGCTCCACCCTAGTTTCACTGAAGTGCTCTGACACTAGGACGTGTGGCTGTCTTTGGTTGGTGGGAACCAGACTTGCCCAGGATCAGTGTCCCCAGTGTTCCGTGTGGTCTCGTGTGCACATTTAGAATCAGGGGCCCTGTCTGCACCACACTGTTGGTATGTGCCGAGAATGAGATCCTTAGCATGTGCCAGGAGTCAGAGTTTCCCTGTGTCTGCACCAAGACTCGAGTGTCAAAGTCTCTGTTGCCTTGTGCGGTTTCTCGTTGAGAATCAGGGTCCCTGTGTGTGCACGCACCAACAATTGGGGTCGCTGGCTCTTAGTGTGAATGCGCTTTGAGTCAGGGATCCCAGGCAGCTGTGTCCGGCGTGCCAAATTCCCTGAAGTGGAGCTGCGTCCTGTGTGTGCTCTCTCTACTGAGCCAAACCGGCTAGAGCGCACATTCTTAAAAACCTGAAGGTGAGCCGGCTCAATGCACTCTCCCAAAGTCCCAGAAGGGGGGCGGAGTCCGTCCTGCGCGCCAAATTCCCCAAAGGGAAGCCCCTCTGTGCACGCTTTTAAGAATCTCCGAAGGGGGAGCTGTGCCCCGCGAGCCAAATTCCCCCAAATTCCCCAAAGGGGAGCCCTCTGTGCGCACTGACAGATTTCCCCAACGGGGTGCTGCTTCTGTCCCGTGCGCGAGCGCGCGCCAAATTCCCTAAGAGGGAGCGCGTCCCTGCGCAAAGCTCGGCAGCTTGGGCCAGGGGCGGGTCTATCAGTTACTATGGCGCTGTCTGTGCGCGCGCGCGCCTGTGAGCAGCTTGGGTGAGGGGCGCATCTATCAGTTACTATGGTGCTTTCCGCACGCCTGTGGGCGCTCAGCAGCTTGGGGGAGGGGCGGGTCTATCAGTTACTATGGCGCTATCAGAGCGCCTGTGAGGAGGGGGATAGGCTCTTTGACTCACGGAAATCTGCCGGGAAGTCTGGATTCTTGTTTGTTTGTCTGAAGCTGTGATAGCAGTTCTCTGTCCACGGTGGCTGCAGGGTCCTGGTTTGTGTGAAGCGCTGTGAGTCAGACCCAGCACGGTGGTCCCCGTGCCCAATTCCCGAAGTAGCTGCTCCCTGTTTGCGCTCTCTAATGACCAAAACCGGCTAGAAGCACTCATTCTTAAAATCCTGAAGGTGAGCCCGCTCATGCACTCTCCCAAAGACCCAAGGGCGGAGTCCGTCCTGCCGCCCAATTCCACAAAGGAACCCCTCTGTGCACGCTCGTTTAAAAGAAAGCCCCTAGGAGCGTGACCCGCAGCCAAATTCCCCCAAATTCCCCAAAGGGAGCCCTCTGTGCGCAATGACAGATTTCCCCCCACGAGCTGCTTCTGTCC
>JAULJE010000264.1:0-21469 GCA_030846915.1 Cnephaeus nilssonii
GCTTACAAAAAAAACTTGTCTTTCAAATGTTTTACAGTTTTAATATACTTTTCATGAAAATTGGGGGTTTAAAAAACCCGGATTTATGTAACTAACTTATTTTAAGGTTTCTCAGTGAAACATCCCTTTTTAACTAGAAACTTACATTTTGATGTTTTTCACTTGTTTTCCATAATTTTGTGATATTTTATTTTTTTGCTCTGAATTACAAGTTTCTTGCGTTTTCCTATAATGGCCTTCTTTTCTACTTGTGGACTTTACCACAAGTAGAAGCACTTTATAAACCCTTTCTGAAGCGAACTAAATTTAAATTTGTTCCAAGGGTTTTTAATTTTAAAAACATTTTTTTTTGTGAACCGGGGGTTTAACACTGTTTCTGGAATAACTCTATTTCAAGGGTTTCTGAGTTTTAAACATCCTTCCAACAAGGGCTTTTCATTTTTATGTTTTTACACTTTTTCTTCACTATTCTGTGTATTCATTATATTTGCTCTAAGGGCTACTGATTTTTTGTTTCCTTAATGGGGGTTCTCCCCTACTTGTGGGGCTTCACCACATGTAAAACAATTTTTACACTCTTTCCCGAACTTGCGAATAATAAAACGGGTTTTTTTAATGTTTTACAGTTGAATACACTTTTCAGTGTTTTTTTGGGGGTTTAAAAAACTGGTTTTAGTGAACTTTAAAACCCATTCAAAGGGTTTTTTCAGTGTACAACATCCCTTTAACTAGAAACTTACATTTGATGTCTTTTTTACTGTTTTCTCATATCTTGAATTCATTATATTTCTCTGAATGTTTCTATTTCTGCGTTTTCCCTTTAAAGGGCCTTCTTTCCCCCTTTTGGGGCTTCACCACATGTTGAAGCAAACTTTTTTCCTCTTCTTGAATTGCGAACTACATAAACTTTTTTTCAAAAGTTTTACAGTTGAATACTACTTTTTATGAACTTGGTGTTTCAAACACTGGGTTCATGGAACTAACTTATTTCAAGGATTTTTCATGTACAAATCCTTTCAACAAAACTTACATTTTTTATGTTTTCCCCTTGTTCTCATAATCTGTGATATTCATTATTTTTTGCTCGTTACTACTGTTTCTTGCGTGTCCTATAAAGGCCTTCTTTTTCTTTTCCCCCCCCGGGACTTCACCACAGTAAACAATTTAAACATTTTCTGAACTTCAACTACATAAACTTGTCCTTTCAACGTTTTTTCATGAAAAAACTCCTTTTTTATGAAAATTAGGGGGTTAAAAAACTTGTTTCTTTTGGGGAATAAAAACCCATTTCAAAGGATTTCTGAGTGTAAACTCCTTTAGACGAAAAATACATTTTTAGTCTTTTTCCTTGTTCTCCATAATCTGTTATTCATTAGATTTGTCGATTTTTACTGATTTCTAGCTGTTTCTAAAGGGCCTTTTCCCCTCTTGGGGGGGCTTTCAACATGTAGAAAAAACTTATACACTCTTTCGAAATTGGAAGCTATAAAACTTGTCTTTCAATGTTTTACTTGAATACTACTTTTCAGTGAATTTTTGGTGTTTAAAACTGGTTTTTTGAACTAACTCTATTTCAGGATTTTTTCAGTGTACAACCTCCCTTTTTAACAAACTACATTTTTGTTTTTCCCCTTGTTCTTATTTTCTGTGTATCATTTTTATTGCTCTGAATTACTACGTTTGGTTTTCCCATATGGACCTTCCCTCACTTGGGGGAAAAAAAAAAAAAAAACCCCCCATGTAGAAGAACTTTATACCTCTTTCTAACTTGGAAGCAATTTAAAATGTCTTTTAACTTTTTTAAAAATTTTAATACTCTTTTCAGTGAATTTGGTTAAACATTGGGTTTTTTGAATAACTCAAATTTTAAAAAATTTCTGGTTTTAAAACATTTCTAGACTAAAAACTTAATTTTGATGTCTTTTACACTTTTCCTCACATTCTGTGATATTCATTTTTTTGCTCGAATACTACGATTTTTTACTGTTTCCTATAAGGGCTTTTTCCTCTACTTGGGAAAAATCACCACTTAGAACAAAATTTTTCATCTTCTAAAATTGAAAACTAAAAAATTTTTTCAACTGTTTTCAGTTGAATATATTTTTTGTGAATCTGGTGGTTTTAAAACTGGTTTTGTGAAATAACTCTATTTCAAGGATTTCTGCATGTACAAAAAACTTTCAGACTAGAGACTTCATTTTTAGTCTTTTTTCACTTGTTTCTCACTTTTCTGTGAATTCATTGTATTTGCTTGAATGACACGTTTCTTGTGTTCCTTTAAAAAAATCCCTTTCCCACTTGTGGGACTTTACCCAAAGGAAAACTTTATACACTCTTCCCTCTGAACTTGGAAGCTAAAACCCTTTTTTTCAACTGTTTTACAGTTGAATATACTTTTCTGAAATCTGGTGGTTTCAAAAACTGGATTCATGTGAACTAACCTATTTCAAGGGTTTTTTACAGTGTACAACTCCCTTTTTACACTAAAACTTACATTTGATGTTTTTTCACTTTTTCTCTCCTTTTTCTGTATATTCATTGATTTCCGAATGCTACCGATTCTAGCTGTTTCCAAAATGGCCTTCTCCTCTACTTGTGGAAAATCACCACATGTAAACAAAAATTTATACACCCTCCCTGAACTTTGGAAACTATATAACTTGTCTTTTAACTGTTTTAAAAAGTTAATTCTATTTTCATGAACTTGGGGGGTTCAAACACTGGTTTTAAATTTAAAATAACTCTATTTCAAAGATTTTTCAGTGTAAAAACCTTTCTAACTAGAGACTTACATTTGAGTCTTTTTAATTTTTCCTTTACTATTTTGTGATTTCATTAGTTTTCTCTGAATACTACCGATTTCTTGTTTCCATAAAGGGGCCTTTTCCCCCTCTTGGGGAAAAAATCACCCATGTAAAGCAACTTTATACACTCTTCTCTAACTTTTTCGAAGCTAATAAACTTTTCTTTTAACTGTTTTACAGTTAATAAACTTTTTTGTGAAATTTTGTGGTTTTAAACACTGGTTTTTATGTGAAAAAAAACCCATTTCAAGGTTTTCGCAGTGTAAAACACCTTTTAACTAGAAACTTTTTTTTGATGTCTTTTCCACTTGTTTCTCCTAATCTGTATATTCATTATTTTTCCTGAATGCTCTGATTTCTGCTGTTTCCAAAAATGGGCCTTCTCCCCTACTTGGGGACTTAACCACATTTAAAACAACTTTATAAACCCCTTCTCTAACTTGGAAGCAATTTAAACTTGTCTTTCAACTGTTTTACATTTTAAAAACTACTTTTCAGGGAACCGGTGGTTTCAAACATGGATTCATGTGCAACTCTATTTCAAGGGTTTCTACATGTAAACCCTTTTACACAGAAATTACATTTTGATGTGTTTTCACTTGCCTCAAAGCTTGATATTCATTTATTTGCTCTGAATTACACTGTTTTTTGCGTGTCCTATAAAGAGCCTTCTTTCTACTTGGGGCTTCACCCATGTAAACAACTTTATAACTCTTTCGAACTTGCGAAGCTACATAAACTTGTCTTCAACTGTTTTTCAGAAATACTCCTTTTCAGTGAATTCCGTGGGTTTGAAACACTGTTTTTTTTGAATAAAATCATTTCAAGGGTTTCTGTAGGTATAACTCCCTTTTTAGCTAGAAAAATTACTTTTTATGTCTTTTTTCACTTGTTCCTCTAACTGTGTTTCATTAGTATTTGCTCAGAATTTTTTACTGTTTTAGCTTTTTTCCTATAATGGGGGGCCTTTCCTCTACTTGTGGGACTTACCACATGTAGAAAAACATTATCACTCTTCTCAGAAATAAACAAACACACTTGTCTTTCAACGTTTTTTCGTTGAAAAACTACTTTTCAGGAATTCTGGTGGATAAAAAAACGGTTTCAGGAACTACTCTATTTTAAGGATTTCTGCTGTACAACATCCTTTCTAGACAGAACTTACATTTTGTTTTTTACACTTGTTCTCCACTATTCTGTGTATTCTAGTATTTGCCTGAATGCTACCGATTCAGCGTTTCTTTTTTTGGCCCTTTCCCCCTACTTGTGGAAAACCCACATTAGAAGCAAAATTTTTAAAACTCTTCCCCCTAACTTGCGAAGCTAATAACTTGTCTTTCAAAATGTTTTACGTTAAAAATACTTTTTGTGAAACCCGGGGGGTTTAAACACTGGTTTCATGGAACTAAAACCATTCAAAATTTCTGCAGTTAAAAATCCTGTCTGACTAGAGACTACTTTTTTATTCTTTTACACTTTTTTTCTCTCATATTCGGATATTCATTAGTAAATTTGCTTGAATGACTACCGATTTCTACTGTTTCCTTAAATGGGCCTTCTCCCCACTTGTGGACTCACCCTGTAAAGCAAATTTATACACTCTTCTCTAACTTGCGAAGCACATAAACTTGTCCCTTTTAACTGTTTTACAGTTGAATACTCTTTCGTTCCCGGTGTTTAAAAAACTGGTTTTCATGTGAAAACCTATTTCAAGGGTTTCGCGTGTACACATCCTTTCTAACTAGAAACTTACTTTTTTATGTTTTTTTTCCCTGGTTTCTCTCAAATCTGTAAAATTTTATTTGATTTCCTTTGAATACTATGTTTCTGGTTTTCCTATAATGGGGCCCTTTTTCTACTTGTGGAAAATCACCACATTTGAAGCAACTTTTTAACTCTTTGAACTTGCAAGCTACATAAACTGTCTTTCAACTGTTTTACAGGAAATACTTTTCAGTGAAAACGGGGGTTTTAAAAACTGGTTCTGTAAATAACTCTATTTTAAGGATTACAGTGTAAACATCCTTTCTAGACTAAAACTTACATTTTGATGTTTTTCCCTTGTTCTCTCATAAAATCTGTGATTTTCTTAGTTTTGCTTAAAAGATTTATTTCTGGGTTTCCTTAATGGGGCCCCTTTCCTCTACTTGTGGGGCCCACCACATTTAAAAAACAATTTTTAAAATCTTTCTCGAACTTTGGAAACCAAAAAACTTGTTTTTAAAGTTTTACAGTTGAATACTACTTTTCAGTGAATTCTGGGGGGTTTCAAAATGGATTCAGTGAACTAACCTATTTCAAGGATTTCTACAGTGTACAACTCCTTTCTACAAGAAATTACATTTGTGGTTTTCCCCTTGTTTCTCTCATGTCGGAATTCATTTATTTGCTCTGAATTCTACTGCTTTTTTGCAGTGTCCTATAATAGCCTTCTTTTCTACTTGTGGGGGTTTACCACAAGTAGAAGCAATTTATACACCCTTTTCGAACTTGCGAAACAAAAAAATTTTTTCCTTTCAACTGTTTTAAAACTGAAATACTCCTTTTCAGTGAATTCAGGGGTTAAAAAACTTTTTTCTTTGAAGTAACTTATTTCAAGGGTTTTTGTAGGATAACATCCTTTCTAGACTAGAAACTTACATTTTGATGTCTTTTTCACTTGTTCTCTCATAAGTCTTTATATTTTATTAGTATTTGCTCAGAATTACTACGATTTTTAGCTGTTTCCATTTGGGCCCCTCCTCTACTTTTGGGACTTCACCACATGTAGAAACAACATTATACACCTTCTCAAACTTTAAAGCTATACACATTGTCTTTCAACGTTTTACGTTGAAAACTTTCAGTGAAATTTGGGGGTATAAAAAATGGTTTTATGTACAACTTATTTCAAGATTTCTGCATTACAACACCTTTTTGACTAAGACTTTCATTTTGATGTTTTTCACTTTTTTCTCTCACTATTCTGTGAAAATTTTTTTTTGCTCTGAATGACTACCCTATCTAGCTGTTTCCATAATGGACCTTCTCCCACTTGTGAACTCACCACATGTAGAACAACTTTATTCCTTTCTCTGAACTTGCGAAGCCCCTAATTTTCTTGTCTTTTTAAATGTTTTAAATTGAATCTACTTTTTTATGAACTTGGGGGTTCAAACACGGTTTCAGTGAAAATAACCTATCTCAAAGATTTTTCAGTGTAAAACTCCCGTCTAGACAGAGACTTACATTTTGATGTCTTTTACACTGTTTTTCTCAATCTGGTATTCATTAGTATTTTCTCTGAATGATCGTTTTAAAATGTTCCTAAAATGGCCTTCTCCTCTACTTGTGGGAACCACCACATTTAAAAAAAATTTATACCTCTTCCTTAACTTGCGAACTACTTAAAATTGTCTTTTTAACTGTTTTACATTGAATACTACTTTTCAGTGATTGGTGGGTTTAAACATGGGGTTTTTGTAACAAAACCCATTTTTAAGGGTTTTTTGGGAGTGTACAACATCCTTTTTAGAAAGATTAATTTTTTATGTCTTTTACAATGTTCTCCATATTCGTGATATTCATTAGTATTTGCTCTGAAGACTATGTTTCTGTGTTCCTAAATGGGGCCTTCTCTCACTTTGGACTTCAACCCCTGTAAAAACTTTTTAACACTCTTCCTGAACTTGCAACTAATAAAAATTGTTTTCACTGTTTTACAGTTGAATACTACTTTTCATGAAATCCGTGGTTTCAAACACGGTTTTATGTGAAATAACTCTTTTTAAGGGTTTTTTCATTACAACATCCCTTTCTAACTAAACTTACATTTTTATGGTTTTTCACTTTTCTCTCATATTCTGTGATTTTCATTTTAAATTTGCCTAATACTACGTTTCGGTTTCCTATAATGGGCCCTTTTTCTACTTTTGGAAATACCACATTAGAAGCAACTTTATAACTCTTTTCTGAAATGCGAAGCTAATAACTTGTCTTTCAACTGTTTTTCAGTTTTAAAACTATTTCAGTGAACTCTGGTGGTTTAAAAAACTGGGTTTTTTTAATAACTTATTTTAAAGGTTTCTGCTGTAAAACACCTTCGACTAGAGACTTTCATTTTTAGTCTTTTTTCCTTGTTTCCCTCAATCTGTGATTTCATTAGTATTTGCTCTGAATGACACTGATTTCAGTGTTTTTCCCTTTAAGGGGGTTTTCCCCTTCTTGTGGGGGCTTTCCCCCATTAAACAATTTAACACTCTTTCTCGAACTTCGAATAATAAACTTTCTTTCAATGTTTTTTCAGTTGAATACTTTTTCAGTTTTCTGGGGTTAAAAAAATTGGTTTTATGTGAACTAACCCATTTTAAAGGGTTTCGGCATGAAAACACCTTTTTTAACTAGAACTTTTTTTTGATGTCTTTTACACTTTTCTCTCACATTCTGTTTTCATTTTTTTTTGCTCGAATGCTACCGATTCTAGCGTTTCCATAATGGGCCTTTCCTCTACTTGTGGGACTCACCCCATGTAAAAACAATTTTTACACCTTCTTGAACTTTCAAGCTACATAAACTTTTCTTTCAACTTTTTACAGTTGAAAACTACTTTTCAGTGAATCTGGGGTTAAAAAAAGGTTTCTTGAATAACTATTCAAGGGTTTTTGCATGTAAAACATCCTTCCAACTGAGACTTTTCATTTTTATGTCTTTTACCTTTTTCTCTCACTACGTGATTTCATTATATTTGCTCGAATGCTACTATTTTTGTGTTCCTATAAGGGGGCCTCCCTCTACTTTTGGGACTTTACCCTTAAAAACTTTTTTACACTCTTCCCTTTTAACTTTCAAAACAAAACTTTTTTCAAAATGTTTTACAGTTAATACTACTTTTCAGTGAAAAGGGTTTCAAAAAATGGATTTTTGGAACTAACCTATTTCAAGATTTTACTGTACAACCCTTTCTACCTAGAAACTTACATTTTGATGTTTTTCCACTTTTTCTCTCAAAAATCTGGTATTCATTATATTTGCTCGAATTTACTCTGTTTCTTGCAGTGCCTAAATACCCTCTTTTCTACTGGGGACCACCACATGTAAAAACAACTTTTTACACCTTTCTGAACTGCGAAGCTACATAAATTGTCTTTCAACTGTTTTACGGGGAAAACTCTTTCAGTATTCGGGTTTAAAACACTGGGGTTTTATGTGAATAACTCTATTTTAAGGGTTTCTGGTGTAAAAACACCTTTCTAGACTAGAACTTACTTTTGATTCTTTTTTCATTTTTCTCTAATTTTGTGATATTCATTATATTTGCCAAACTACGATTTCTGCTGTTTCCCTTTAAAGGCCCTTCTCCCCTACTTTGGACTTTTACCACATGTAAACAACTTATACCTCTTTTTGAACTTTGGGAAGCTATTTAACTTGTCTTTCAACTGTTTTACGTTGAAAACATTTTTTAGTGAATCTGGGGTTTAAAACTGGTTTCATGTTAACTAACCTTTTTTTAAAATTTCTGCAGTGTAAAAAAATCCTTTTAGCTAGGAAATTACATTTTGATGTCTTTTTCCTTGTTCTCTTTCCCATTCGGGGATATTTATTTGTATTGCTCTGAATACTACGATTCTAGGTTTCCTATAATGGGGGCCCTTTTTCTATTTGGGGCTCACCACTGTAAAACAATTTTTACACTCTTTCTCTAACTTGCAAAACTATAAATCTTGTCTTTCAACGTTTTACAGTTGAATACTATTTTCCAGTGATTTGGTGGGTTAAAAAACTGGTTTCATGTGAACTAACCTATTTCAAATTTCGCATGTAACATCCTGTCTAACTAAACTTCATTTTGATGTCTTTTACACTTTTCCTCCTATTCTGTGAATTTTATTAGTATTTGCTCTGAATGACTACGATTTCTAGCTTTTCCCATAATGGGGGCCCTTTTCCCTATTTTGGGACTTCACCACATGTAAACAATTTTTACACTTTCTTGAAATTCGAAGCTACAAAAATTGTCTTTCAACTGTTTTTCATTTGGGGAAAACTCTTTTCAGTGTATTCTGGGGGTAAAAAAAACTGGTTTCATGGAATAACCTATTTTTAGGGTTTCTGCAGTGTAAACATCTTTCTAGACAGAGATTACATTTTGATGCTTTTACACTTGTTCTCTCACTTTTTTGTGATATTTATTAGTATTTGCCTGATACTACCGATTCTGCTGTTTCCAAAGGCCCCTTTTCCTCTACTGTGAAATTTTACCACATTTAAAACAACTTTTTACACTTTCCTGAACTTGCGAATAATAACTTGTCTTTCAACTGTTTTACCGTTGAATACTACTTTTCAGGGGCCTGGTGGTTTTTTAAAAAACTGGTTTTTGGAAAATAACTCATCTCAAAAATTCTCAGTGTAAAACATCCTTCTAACTAGAACTTCATTTTGATGTTTTTCACTTTTTCTCCATATTTTTTATATTTATTATATTTGTTGAAATTCTCGTTTCATTCCAAAGGCCTTCTTCACTTTTTGGGGCTTTACCACTTAAAACAATTTTACAAACCCTTTTTAATTGCGAAGCTACTAAACTTGTCTTTCAAAAAGTTTTACAGTTGAAAACTACTTTTCGTGATTTTGGGGTAAAAAACTGGTTTCATTGAACTAACCTATTTCAAGGATTTCGCGTGTACAAACCTTCCGACTAAGACTTTCATTTTGATGTCTTTTAACTTGTTCTCTCAATCTGTGATTTCATTATTTTGTCTGAATACACGTTCTGCGTTCCTATAATGGGCCTTTTTCTACTTTTGGAAATCCCACATGTAGAAGCAACTTTTTTACCCTTTCCCGAACTTTCGAAGCTATAAACTTGTTTTCAACTTTTTACATTTTAAATACCTTTTCATGAATTGTGGTTTAAAAAACTGGGGTTTTGTGAAAACTCTATTTTAAGGGTTTTAGGGGAAACACCTTTCTAACAGAAACTTACATTTTGATGTTTTTCACTTTTTCTCTCATATTTTGTATATTCATTAGTATTTGCCTGAATAATTTTCCGGTTTTTTTGGGTTTTTATAAAGACCTTTTTTTCTACTTGGGAAAATTTACCACATGTAGAACAACTTTTTCACCTTTCTCTGAACTTGCGAAGTTTAAAAACTTGTCTTTCAACTGGTTTAAAGTTGAATACCTTTTTTTAGTGAAATCGGTGGTTTCAAACACTGGTTTTTTATGTGAACTAAAATCATTTCAAAGATTTTTTGCAGTGTAAAATTTCCGACTAGAGACTTACTTTTTTATGCTTTTACACTTGTTCTCTTTCATTTTGAATTCATTAGTATTTGCTTGAATGATACCGTTTCTGGTTCCCATAAGGACCCCCCTCTCTTGGGGAAAAATCACCCAGTAAAAACTTTTTTACACTCTCTCGAACTTTCGAAGCTAAATTTTACTTGTTTTCAACTGTTTTACGTTTAATAATTTTCAGTGAATTGGTGGGTTTTAAAACTGGTTTTATGGAACAACCTTTCAAGGGTTCTCATGTAAAAAAATCCTTCTAATAGAACTTTAATTTTTATGTTTTTCAATTTTTCCTCATATTTTGTGATATTTATTAGTAATTTGCTCGAATACTACGTTCCCGCGTTTCCCATAAGGGCGTTTCTACTTGTGGGGCTCACCACATTTAAAAAAACTTTATACACTTTTTTTGAACTTGCAACTACATAAATTGTCTTTCAACCTTTTTTTTCATTAAACTACTTTCAGTGAAACGGTGTTTTAAACACTGGTTTTAGGTTAACTAAATCTTTCAAGGATTTTCATGTCAACATCCTTTCTAGACTAGAAACTTACATTTTGATGTTTTTCCACTTTTTTCCCTAATTTTGTGATATTTATTTTGTATTTGTCGAAAGACTACGATTCTAGCTGTTTCCTTTAAAAGGGCCTTCTCCTCTACTTTGGGACTTCACCACAAAGCAAACAATTTTTTACACTCTTTTTCTGAACTGGAAGCAATAAACTTGTCTTTCAACGTTTTTAAAAGTGGGAAAACCACTTTTCAGTGTTTTTGGTGTTTTAAAAACCGGTTTCATGGAACTAAATCTATTTCAAAGATTTCTGCAGTGTAAAAATCCCGTCTAACTAGAACTTTCATTTTTATGTCTTTTCATTTTTCTCACTTCTTTTATTTATTAGTTTGCCGAATCTCTGTTTCTAGCTGTTTCCATAATGGCCTTCTCCCTACTTGTGGGAAATTCACCACATGAAAACCCAATTTAAAATTTTTCTCGAATTGCAAACTACATAAAATTTTCAAATGTTTTTCAGTTTAAAAACAAATTTTAGTGAATCTGGTGGTTTAAAAAATGGTTTCATGTGAACTAACTCTTTCAAGGTTTTTTTGCAGTGTACAAAAATCCTTTCTAGACTAGAGACTTACATTTTGAGTCTTTTACACTTTTTCTTCACTATTCTGTGATATTCATTATATTTGCTCTGAATGAAAACCCATTTCTACTGTTTCCTATAAAGGACCTTTTCCTCACTTGTGGAACATCACCACATGTAAAGCAAATTTATCACTCTTTTCCCGAACTTGGAAGCTTATTATTGTCTTTAAAAATGTTTTACAGTTGAATATACTTTTTTAGTGAAAACCCGGTGGGTTTAAACACTGGTTTCATGTAAAAACTCTATTTCAAAGATTCGCAGTGTAAAACATCCTGTCAGACAGAGACTTACATTTTTATGTCTTTTAAACTTGTTCTCTCCTTTCTTGATATTCTTAGTATTTTTTCTGAAGACCGTTTTTTAGCTGTTTCCTATAATGGGGCCTTCTCCCACTGTGGGGGTCACCCCATGTAAAACAATTTTACACTCTTCTCTAACTTGCGAAGCTAATAACTTGTCTTTTAACTTTTTACAGTTGAATACACTTTCATGAACCGGGGGGTTTTAAAAGGGGTTCATGGAACTAACTCTATTTCAAGGGTTTCTCAGTGTACAACACCTTTCAACTAAAAACTTACATTTTGATGTTTTTTTCCCCTGTTCTTCCATTCTGGTATTCATTTTATTTGCTCAAAAACTACGTTTCTTGCGTTCCTATAATGACCTTCTTTTCTACTTTTGGGACTTACCCCCATGTAAACAACTTTATAAACCTTTCAACTTTCGAAGCTAATAAACTTTTCTTTTACGTTTTTACCCGGAAAAAACCTTTTTTATGAATTCCGGGGGTTAAAAATTTTTTAAACTTATTTTTAAGGATTTCTCAGTGTACAACATCCTTTCTAACTAGAACTTACATTTTGATGTTTTTTCACTTGTTCCTCCTAATTCTGTGATATTCATTAGTATTTGCTCTGAATTACTACGGTTTCTTGCGTTCCTATAAGGCCTTCTTTTCTACTTGTGGGACTTCACCACATGTAGAAGCACTTTAACATCTTTCTGAAATTTTCGAACAAAATAAACTTTTCTTTTTAACGGTTTTTACATGGAAAAATACTTTTCAGTGATTCCGGGGGTTTAAAAACACGTTTCTGTGAATAACTCATTTCAAGGATTTTTTAGTGTAAACATCCTTTTTAATAAACTTACATTTTTAAAGTCCTTTTCAATTGTTTTTCCCATATTCGTGATATTTTTATATTTTCTCGAAAAAGATTCAGCTGTTTCCTTAAAGGGGTTTCCCTCTATTGTGGAAAATCACCACATGTAGAACAACTTTAACACTTTCTGAACTTTGGGAAACTATAAATTGTCTTTTAAATGTTTTAAAAGTTGAAAAACTATTTTCAGTGAATCGGTGGTTAAACTGGTTTCATGTGAACTAACTCTATTTCAAAAAATTTCTGCAGGTAAAACATCCCTTTTAGAAGGGACTTAATTTATGTCTTTTACACTTGTTTTCTCTAATCTGTGATATTCATTTGTATTTTTGGGGCCCGAATGATACGATTTCTAGCTGTTCCTATAAGGGGCCTTTTCCTCTATTGTGGAAATTTCCCCCATGTAAAACAATTTATACACTCTTCTCTGAACTTGCGAAACTAAAAACTTGTCTTTCAACTGTTTTTACAGTTGAAACTATTTCAGTGATTTTGGGTTTAAAACCTGGTTTTTGTGAACTAAACCATTTCAAAGGGTTTCTGAGTGTAAAAACTCCTTTTAGACAAGGGACTTTCAAATTTTAGTCTTTTTAACCCCTTTTTCTCTCAAAGTCCCGGGGATATTCATTAGTATTTGCTCTGAAGGGCTACTGATTTCTAGGGTGTTTCCTATAATGGGGCCCTTCCCTCTAAATTGTGGGGCTTCCCCACCTGGACAAACAATTTAAAACACTCTTTTCTGAACTTGCGAAGCTACATAAACTTTGGGCCCCTTTTAAAATGTTTTAAAAGTTGAATACTACTTTTTAGTGGGATTCTGGTGGTATAAAAAAACGGTTTTTAGGGGGAAATAACACTATTTCAAGGGTTTTTTGCGGTAAAAAAATCCTTCTAACAAGGGGCCTTTCATTTTTATGGCCCTTTTTCACTTGGTTTTCCCCACTATTCGGGGAAATTTCCATTATATTTGGGTCCTGAATGACTAAATGATTTCTAGCTGTTTCCCCATAATGGGCCCCTTTTCCTCTACCCTTTTGGGACTTTTACCACATGTACAAAAAAAGTTTAAAAAACTCTTCTCGAACTTTCGAAGCTACATAAACTTGTCTTTCAAAAGTTTTACAGTTGAAAACTACTTTTCAGTGTATTCTGGTGGTTTTAAAACACTGGGTTTTATGTGAACTAACCCCTTAAATTTTAAAGGGTTTCTGCAGTTAAAAACATCCGGGCTAGACTAGAAAACTTTTCATTTTTGGGTGTCTTTTACCCCTTGTTCTCTCACTATTCTGTGTTTTTCATTAGTATTTGCTCTGAATGACACTGAAATTTTTTTCTGTTTTCCCCATAATGGGGCCCTTTTCCCTACTTGTGGGACTTCACCACAGTAGAAGCAACCTTTTTACACTCTTCCCCTGAACTTTCGAAGCTACATAAAAATTGTCTTTCAAAAAGTTTTACGTGGAAACTACTTTTTTTAGTGTAAATTCCCGGGGGGGTATAAAACACGGTTTCATGTAACTAACCCATTTCAAAGGGTTTTTTTGGGAGTGTACAACATCCGTTTTTTAGACTAAGACTTTTTATTTTGATGTCTTTTACACTTTTTCTCTCACCCATTTTGTATATTCATTAGTATTTCTCTAAAAGACTACCGATAAACTAGCTGTTTCCTATAATGGAAACCCTTTTCCCCCTAAATTTAAAAATCACCACATTAAAGCAACTTTAACACTCTTCTCGAAATTGCGAAGCAAATTTACTTTTTTCTTTCAAATGTTTTACAGTTTTTAATACTACTTTTTTAGTGAAACTCTGGGGTTTCAAAAAACTGGTTTCATGTTAACTAAAATTTTATTTCCCAAAGATTTCGCATGTAAAACAACCTTCCCAGCTAGAGGGCTTAAAATTTTGAAAGTCTTTTTCACTTTTTTCCCTCACTATTCTGGATAATTTAGTAGGTCTCTTGAATTTACTTACGATTTCTAGCTGTTTCCTTTTAAAGGGGCCCTTTTCCCTACTTTTGGAAATTCAAACCCCATTTAAAAAAAAGTTTATACACCTTCTCGAAAATTGGCAAGCTACATAAACTTTTCTTTCAAAGTTTTTAAAAGTTGAATACTACTTTCATGTATTCTGGTTTGGGAGGAAAAAAAACGGTTTCAGGGGAACTAACCTATTTTAAGGATTTCTGCAGGGACAACACCTTCTAACTAGAGACTTTTTCATTTTGTTGGGCTTTTAACAAATTGTTCTCCCCACTATTCTGTGATTTCCCTTAGTATTTTCTCCCGAATGACTACTGTTTTTTTAGCGTTTCCCCAAAATGGGGGCCTTTTCCTCTACTTTGGGACTTTTACCCAAAAATACAAACAAGTTTTTACACTCTTTTCGAACTTGCAAAGCTACATAAACTTGGGCTTTCAACTGTTTTACAGGTTTAATTCTACTTTTTTGTGAAAACCCGGGGATTTTTAAAACACTTTTTTTCATGTGAACAACTTATTTCCCAAAGGTTTCTGCAGTGGGACCAAAATCCTTTCCCCAAATAGAGGGGCTTTTCATTTTGGGGTGTCTTTTCCACTTTGTTCCTCATAATTTTGTGATATTTTAAAAGTAATTTGGGTCTGAAATTTCACTGCTTTCCTTTCAGTGCCTATAATGGCCTTTTTTTCACTTGTTTGGGCTTCACCACATGTAGAAAACAACTTATACAAAACCCTTTTCCCGAACTTTCGAAGCTACATAAAAAATTTTCTTTCAAAATGTTTTTAAAAACTGAAATACTAACCCTTTTTAGTGAATTCCAGTGGGTTTAAAAAACTTGTTTTTTTGTGAAGAACTCTATTTTAAAAATTTCTGAGGTTTAAAAACCTTTCTAAATAGAAACTTACATTTGATGTCTTTTACACTTGTTTTCTCAAATTTTGTGATATTATTATATTTTCTCTGAATATAGTTTTTTGTATGTCCCTTAATGGGGCCCTTTTTTTACTTGTGGACTTCACCCATGAGAAAACTTTATAAAACCTTCTCTGAACTTGCAAGCTATAAACTTGTCTTTTTAACTTTTTACATGAAAAACTATTTTTTAGTGAATCGTGGTTTAAACACTGTTCTTGAATAACTCTATTTCAAGGATTTTTTAAATGTAAACATCCTTCTAACTAGAAACTTACATTTGATGTTTTTCCATTGTTCTCTCAAAGTCTGTGATATTCTTAGTATTTGCTCGAATTTTACTGTTTCTTGCGTTTCCTATAATGGGCCTTCTTTTCTATTGTGGACTTCCCACATGTAGAACAAATTTACCCTCTTCTCGAATTGGAAGCTAAAAAAACTTTCTTTCAACGTTTTACATGAAAAACTCTTTTCAGGAAACCCGTGGTTGAAAACTTGTTTCTTGTGAAATAACTCTTTTTAAGGGTTTTCGAGGTAAAACATCCTTTCTAGACTAGAACTTACATTTTGTTTTTTACATTGTTCTCCATAATCTGTATATTTATTAGTATTTGCCGAATACATGATTTTTAGCTGTTCCCAAATGGGCCTTCTCCCCCTACTTGGGGACTTCACCACAGTAAAACAATTATACACCTTTCTCAGAACTTGAGAAGCTATACACACTTGTCTTTCAACTGTTTTACAGTTGAATACCACTTTTCATGAATTCTGGTGGTATAAAAACTGGTTTCATGTGAACTAACTCTATTTCAAAGGATTTCTGCAGTGTAAAACATCCTTTCTAAGCTAGAGACTTACATTTTGATGTCTTTTACACTTGTTCTCTCACTATTCTGTGATATTCATTAGTATTTGCTCTGAATGACTACGATTTCTAGCTTTTCCTATAATGGGCCTTCTCCTCTACTTGTGGAACTTTACCACATGTAGAAGCAACTTTATACATTCTTCTCTGAACTTGCGAAGCTACATAAACTTGTCTTTCAACTGTTTTAAAAGTTGAATACTATTTTTAGTGAACTCTGTGGGTTCAAACACTGGTTTCATGTGAACTAACTCTATTTCAAGGATTTCTGCAGTGTACACATCCTTCTAGACTAGAAACTTACTTTTTTATGTCTTTTCCACTTGTTTTTCTCATAAGTCTGTGATATTCATCAGTAAATTTTCTCTGAATGACTATGATTTTTTAGTGTCCTATAATGGGCCTTCTCCCCTACTTTGGGACTTCACCACATGTACAAAAAATTTTAATACACTCTTCTCTGACTTGCGAAGCTAATAAACTTGTCTTATCAACTGTTTTACAGTTGGGAAAACTACTTTTCAGTGAATCTGGTGGTTTAAAAAACTGGTTTTATGTGAACTAACCTATTTCAAGATTTCTCAGTGTACAACATCCTTTCTAACTAGAAACTTACATTTTGATGTCTTTTCCCCTTTTTCTCTCCATAATTCTGTGATATTCATTAGTATTTGCTCTGAATTACTACTGTTTCTTGCTGTCCTATAATGGGCCTTCTTCTACTTGTGGGACTTCACCCCATGTAGAAGCAACTTTATAAATCTCTTCTCTGAACTTGCGAAGCTACATAAACTTGTCTTTCAACTGTTTTACAGTTGAATACTACTTTTCAGTGAACTCTCGTGGTTTCAACACTGGTTTCATGTGAACTAACTCTATTTCAAGGATTTCTGCAGTGTAAAAACATCCTTTCCAGACTAGAGACTTACATTTTGAATGTCTTTTACACTTGTTCTCTCACTATTCTTTTGATATTCATTAGTATTTTTCTCTGAATGACTACTGATTCTTGTGTTCCTATAATGGGCCTTCTTTCTCTACTTGTGGGACTTCACCCAGTAGAAACAATTTATACACTCTTCTCTGAACTTGCGAAGCTATATACACTTGTCTTTCAACTGTTTTACAGTTGAATACTAAATTTTCAGTGAACTCTGGTGGTTTCAAACACTGGATTTCATGTGAACTAACTCATTTCAAGGATTTCTACAGTGTACAACATCCTTTCAACTAGAAACTTACATTTTGATGTTTTTCCACTTGTTCTCTCATAAGTCTGTGATATTTATTAGTATTTGCTCTGAATTACTACTGCTTTCTTGCATGTCCTATAATGAGCCTTCTTTCTACTTGTGGGGCTTCAAACCCCATGTAGAAGCAACTTTATACACCTCTCTCTGAACTTGCGAAGCTACATAAACTTGTCTTTCAAATGTTTTTACATTTAAATACTACTTTTCATGAATTCCGTGGGTGAAACACTTGGTTTCTTTTGAATAACTCTATTTCAAGGATTTCTGAGTGAACACCATCCTTTCTAGACTAGAAACTTACATTTTGATGTCTTTTTACACTTTTCTCTCAAAGTCTGTGATTATTCATTAGTATTTGCTCGAATTACTACGATCTACTTTTTTCCTAATAATGGGCCCCTTTTCCTCTACTTGTGGGACTCACCACATGTAGAAACAAATTATACACTCTTCTCTGAACTTGGAAGCTATAACACTTGTCTTTCAACTGTTTTACAGTTGAATACTACTTTTCAGTGAATTCTGGGGTTTTAAAACTGGTTTCATGTGAACTAACTCTATTTCAAGGATTTCTGCAGTGTACACATCCTTTCTAGACTAGAGACCTTACATTTTGATGTCTTTTAAAACTTGTTCTCTCACTATTCTGTGATATTCATTAGTATTTGCTCTGAATACTACTGATTTCTAGCTGTTTCCTATAATGGGCCTTTCTCCTCTACTTGTGGAACTTTACCACATGTAGAAGCAACTTTATACAATCTTTTCTGAACTTGCGAAGCTACATAAACTTGTCTTTCAACTTTTTAACAGTTGAATACTACTTTTCAGTGAATCTGGTGGTTTAAACACTGGTTTCATGTGAACTAACTCTATTTCAAGGATTTCTGGCAGTGTACAACATCCTTTCTAGACTGAGAATTACATTTTGATGTTTTTACCACTTGTTTCCTCAATTTTGTGATATTCATTAGTATTTGGGTCTGAAAGACTACCGATTCTAGCTGTTTCCTATAATGGCCTTCTCCTCTACTTGTGGAAAATCACCACATGTAAACAATTTATACACTCTTCTCTGAACTTGGGGAAGCTAATAAACTTGTCTTTCAACTGTTTTACAGTGAATACACTTTTCAGTGAATCTGGTGGTTTAAACACTGGTTTCATGTGAACTAACTCTATTTCAAAGATTTTGCAGTGTAAAACATCCTGTCTAACAGAGACTTACATTTTGATGTCTTTACACTTGTTCTCTCACTATTCTGTGATATTCATTAGTATTTGCTCTGAATGACTACTGATTTCTAGTGTTTCCTATAATGGGCCTTTTCCTCTAACTTGTGGGAAATTCACCACATGTAGAACAACTTTATACATCTTCTCTGAACCTTGCAAGCTTATATAACTTGTCTTTCAACTGTTTTACAGTTGAATACTACTTTCAGTGAACCTGGGGTTTCAAACACTGGATTCATGTGAACTAACTCCCATTTTAAGATTTCTACATGTACACATCCTTTCAAACTAAAACTTACTTTTGATGTTTTTCCACTTGTTCTCTCTAAGTCTGTGATATTCATAGTATATGCTCTGAATTAACCCATTTTTTCTTGAGTGTCCTATAATGGCCTTCTTTTCTACTTGTGGGGCTTCACCACAATGGAAGCAAAATTTATACACTCTTCTCTTAACTTGCGAAGCCATTTAAAATTGTCTTTCAACTGTTTTACATGTAATACCCCTTTTTCAGTGAATTGTGGGTTAAACACTGTTCATGTGAATAACTCTATTTCAAGGATTTCTTAAATGTAAAACATCCTTTCTAACTAGAAACTTACATTTTGATGTTTTTCCCCTTGTTCTCTCATAAGTTTTGTGATATTCATTATATTTGCTCGAATTACTACTGTTTCTTGCGTTTCCTATAAAGGCCTTCTTTCTACTTGTGGGACTTCACCACATGTAGAAACAACTTATACACTCTTCTCGAACTTGCGAAGCTAATAAACTTGTCTTTCAACTGTTTTACACTGAAAACTCCTTTTCATGAATTCCGTGGTTTAAAAAAAATGTTTCTTGTGAATAATCTATTTCAAAGGATTTCTGGTGTAAACATCCTTTCTAGACTAAAAACTTTCATTTTGATGTCTTTTACACTTTTTCTCTCATAATCTGGAATTATTATATTTGCTCGAATACTACGATTTCTAGCTGTTTCCTATATGGCCCCCCCTTCTTGTGGGAAAATTTTACCACATTAAAACAACTTATACCTCTTCTCGAACTTTGGGGCTATAAACTTTTCTTCAACTGTTTTCAGTTTAATACTATTTTCAGTGAATCTGGTGGTTTAAAAAATGGTTTTATGGAACTAATCTATTTCAAGGGTTTCTGCAGTGTAAAATCCTTTCAAAACTAAGACTTACTTTTGATTGTCTTTTTTCACTTGTTCTTTCCCTCACTTTTCGTGATATTCATTAGTATTTTGCCTGAATGACACCGATTCTACTGTTTCCTATAATGCCTTCCCTCTACTTTTGGGGAAAATCACCACATGTAAACAATTTATACACTCTTCTCTGAAAATTTCAAGCTTAAAAACTTGTCTTTCAAATGTTTTACATTAATACTACTTTTCAGTGAATCTGGTGGTTTAAAAAACTGGTTTTATGGAACTAACCTATTTTTAAAGATTTCGGGAGTGTAAAAACCGGTTTTAACTAAACTTACATTTTGATGTCTTTTTTTACTTGTTCTTTAAACTATTCTTTGGGGTATTCATTAGTATTTTTTCTCTGAAACTACTATTTCTGCGGTTTTTTAATGGCCTTCTCCTTACTTGTGGGGCTTCACCACATGTAAAAAAAAAATTTACACTCTTTCTGAACTTTCGAAGCTACATAAACTTGTCTTTCAACGTTTTACGTTAATACACTTTTCAGTGATTTGGGGGGTATAAAAACCCGGTTTTATTGAAAAACCATTTCAAGGGTTTTTGCAGTGTACAACACCCCTTTTAGACAGAGACTTACATTTTTTGTCTTTTCACTTGTTCTCTCACTATTCTGTGATATTTATTAGTATTTCTCTGAATGACTACGTTTTGCGTTTCCTATAAGGGGCCTTCTCCTCTCTTGTGGGGAAAACCACCCCAATGAGAAGCAACTTTATACACTTTTTCTGAACTTTCGAACTAATAAAACTTGGGGCTTTTAACTGTTTTACAGTTGAATACTACTTTTTAGTGAATCTGGTGGTTAAAACACTGGTTCATGTGAACTAACTCTATTTCAGGATTTCTCAGTGTACAAACATCCTTTCTAACTAGAACTTACATTTTGATGTTTTCCCCTTGTTCTCTCATAATTCTGTGATATTCATTAGTATTTGCTCTGAATTACTACTGATTTCTTGCAGTTTCCTATAATGGGCCTTCTCTTTTTACTTGTGGGACTTCACCACATGTAGAAGCAACTTTATACACTCTTCTCTGAACTTGCGAAGCTACATAAACTTGTCTTTCAACTGTTTTACATGGAATCTACTTTTCAGTGAAATTCAGTGGTTTAAAACACTGGTTTCTTTTGAATAACTCTATTTCAAGGATTTCTGAGTGTAAACATCCTTCTAGACTAGAACTTTCATTTTGATGTCTTTTACACATTGTTTTTCCTTTATAATCTGTGATATTCATTAGTATTTGCTCGAATTACTACTGATTTCTAGCTGTTTCCTAAATGGGCCTTCCTCCTCTACTTGTGGGACTTCACCACATGTAGAACAACTTTTTACACTCTTCTCAGAACTTGGAACTATAAATGTCTTTTAACGTTTTACAGTTGAATACACTTTCAGTGAATTTTTGGTGTATAAAAACTGGGTTTTATGTAATAAATCATTTCAAGGATTTCTGCAGTGTACACCTCCTTTCTGACTAGAAAAACTTTTATGTCTTTTCACTTGTTCTCTCCTTTAATCGTGATTTCATAGTTTTTCTCTGAAAGACAGATTTTTGTGTTTTCCTATAATGGGGCCTTCTCCTACTTGTGG
>JAULJE010000265.1:0-21351 GCA_030846915.1 Cnephaeus nilssonii
TGAATTGTTTGAAAAATTCCAAACGGGGGATAACAAAAAATTTTGGGGAATTCCGTATGTTAAGGAGGGGTGGTGTTGGTGTTTTTATTGGGGGGTTTGGGGGAGTTTTAGTTGTTGGTTAAATGTGTTAAGGGGAAAGGGGTTGGGTTTTGTTAGTTTGGGCTAAAATTTGTGGTTACTGTTTCATATAATTTGCAACCCAAAATTTTAAGGAACTGAAATTTAAACATAAATTTAAAATTTGAAAGGGGTTAAAAAAAATTTTAAACTGAAAAATTTTCCGGAAAATTTTTGGAAATTGAAAAATTAAAATATTCCAAAATGGTTTTAAAATTTGAAAAAATTTGGAGTCAAATAAAAAAAAACCTTAAATAAAAATTTTAAACAACCAAATTTTTAATAAAATTTAAAAACCGAAAAGAAGAAAATTTATTTGAAAACAAATTTAAAATTTTAAAATTTAAAAATTAAATTTAAAGGAATTTAAAAGGTTAAAAATTTAATTAAAAAAGTGTTTAAAAAGGAAACCTTTTTAAAAAAAACTAAAGGAATAAAAACCTTAATATCTAAAATGTTCACAAGAATCTGTAAGCTAAATATCTGTACATTTTTCGCAAGATTGGGTTTGAAAGAACCGGTTGGATAAGGATTTCACAAAGAGGCATGGCTTACCGAAAAATGGAGGGGCAGGGGAGCTATATCTGGTATAGTGAGGGCTGTATGGTTGTAGGTTTGGTAAGTGCTCGTTGGTAGGTTAGGGTTGGGTAGAGGTTAGGGGTGGTAGGTTGTTGGATTAGAGTTTCCGGCAATTTTGTGCATCACTAACCAACTGGAATTTGTGTCACCAAATAGATCAACAGATATGAAGCTTCACTGGAATTTCAACTGAGAACAGGATTTCATATTTTCAAAAGGGGGGAAGTTGGGACACTGAACTATTTTCCATATGGTTAAAGTTTGAACACTGAAAAATTTTAGCTAGCAGTAAGTTAGCCTTAAAAAGTATGCAGGTAAGAAGTTATTGCTAAAAAGCAGGATGGCAATTTAAAATGAATTTAAACAACACTAGAATGAAAATTTTTCAAACGTAAAGATAGATTAATGGAATTGTTAAAGGCTAATGAAAGTGTTCAATGAATAATGAAAGCTGGAATGAAAAGTTACACACGAACTGGTATAAGAAAGGTTCAACATGAAACGTAACTAAATGTCACATTTCGAAAGGAATTCAAACGCCGAGGAACTGGTTACAAACGGATAGTTCTTTGGAATGTTAAAACGGTTGATACGTACCAGGGGGCACGGGATTTGATCCCAGGTGATAAGATTTGGCCAGGGACCGGGTCATCGAGATATTCTGGTTTAGGTAGATGCTCTAGGTTGGAATAGGTTTTGGCTAGGTGGGTTCAGGCTCGGGTGTGTTGGTTGGTTAGGGAGGGAGGTCCACAGTGTAGTAAGTGTTCAAATGTACTTCATTTTAACTAGAATCGACTGATAGAAATTTAAAAGGTACAATAATACAAAAAATTTGACGAATTTGTCACGGAAACGTTACACGAAATTCCTAATTTCGAAAATGGATGAAAAATTTTTGAACACGAACATTTTAACTAGACATAATGAAATATGACAAAAATTATTACTGGTTAAGTTTAGTGTTAAAAAGAACCGTGTAAAAAAATGCAACAAACCAGGAACGTTTAAAACCTATATTTAACAAATTCATTGAAAGAAGTATAAAGTTGAAAGGTGTAATGAAGTGTTATTAAATCTATTGAAAAATGGACCATTAATTCACAATGAAAAAACAAGAAGGCTCACCGAATTAAGCCTAATCTAAAATTAAAAATCGTGAATAAAGGGCCTTAATATCTGTAACACATTGTTTTCCTGACAAGGAAATCGTGTTCAAAAGAACATAGAACCGAGTTGGATTACTGGTTACATTTATTATTCCGGGACAATGAGTTGGCTATTTTTAAAGAAGCTTGGTTAGGCCATTAAACCGGATGTGATGATGTCACCAAGGGGGAGGGGCCACGTGGGCAGGCTTAATTGATCCCAGGTGATAATGATTTGGCCAGGGACCAGCTGGGAGTGATGACGTCATCGAGATTAGTTCTGGTATTTGGGGTTTGAGAATTGAGGCTCTGTTCATGTTAGGGTTAGGATAAGGTTTTTGGGCTAGATAGGTTTCAGGCTCAGGTGTGGGCTAGGTTTTAGGTTTGGGTTAGAGGGTTAGGGACAGGGTTACGGTCACAGTGTAGTAATGTTGGCTATTCACAATGAATGAGCTTCAATCACTGGACAATTTGGTGTGTAGCACTCAGAACTTACGACTCCAGACTAGGGAAATATTTAGAAATGTGCTTCACACAATAGGAATACATATTCCAATAGACTGAATAACTGAACAGCACAATTTTGTCACTGGGAAATCTTGTTCAAACAGCTGAGAAGCGAGTGTGACACTGTTTACATTTATTTTTCCCGTCAAAAGGAGTTTTGGGTTTTGGGGAAAAGGTTTTGGGGCAGAAAATATTTTTTTAAATTGAAATTAATAGAGAAACTAAAAAAATGTTATGGGAAAGGGGTTCCCAAAAGTTTTTGGGTTTTTAAAACGGGATACATTTTTAAAAAGAAAAATTTTTTTTAAAAAAAAAAGGGGGGTGGAAAATTTTTTAGCCCTTGGGAAAGTTTTTTTTAAAACACCCAGAAATTTTTAAAAAAAAGGGGTTTGGGTTTTGGGGGGGGAAAAAAGGGAATAATTTAAAAAAACGGGTTTTTTTAAAAAAAGGGGAAAAAAATTCACTGAAAAAAGGGAATAAAAGACCCAAAACCCAAAATTTCATTAACTTTTATCAAAAGGCTTAAAATAGGAAAACTTTTAAAAAAGGGCCTAATAATCTGTTAAAAATTTTTAAAAAAGGTGTTTTCAAAAAGAAACAAGAAAATTGGAAAATGTTAAAATTTTCCGGGAAATATTTTTTTAAAAAGGGAAGGGCCTTAAACCGGAGGATAAAGGGGAAAGGGGGGGGGCGGGGAAAAAATTGGGCCCCAAATAAAGGGGAGGGGAACGGGAGTTACCGCAAGAGTTGTTTGAAAAGGGTTAGGAATTTGGGTTTTATGGTTTGGGGGGGGGGGCTAATATTTTAAGGTTTCAGGGGGTGGTTTTGGGTTTGGTTAGGGGTTAGGGGCGGGGTTTGGTGGTGTAAAGTTGGGTTTAATAAAGGTTTTAAAAAGGAAATTTGGTGTGTGCAAAATTTGCTGGGGAAAATTTTTGGAAATTCTTTACAAATTTTAATTAAAAACAAAACGAAAAACTGAACCAAATTTTTTACTGGAAATTTTTTTAAAAAACTAGAACTGGCCCAAATGGGAATTTTTTTTTTAAAAAAAAGGGGGGCCGGGAAAATTTTAAACAAAAGAAAAATTTTTTAACTTCAACAAAGGGAAAAAAATGGAACCTTTTAAAAAATTTTGGTGGTTAAAAAGTTTTTTGCCCTTTTTTTAAAAAAAATTCACCCCTTTAAAAAGAAAAATTATTGAAAACAAAAAGGGAATGGAGGTTTAATTAATCTTTTTAAAACCCAAAACCCTTTTTTTAAAATGAAAAGTTAAATGGAAATAGAAGGAAATGGAAAATGTTAAAATTTTATTTTTTAAAAATTTTTTAAAAATAAAAAATAAAAGGGTTGAAAAGGGGGGGAAAAACTAAGGGAAATTTTTTTCCCCGGTTTAAAATTTAAAAATGTTAAAATAGGAAAAACAAAAAAAGGGGTTAAAAGAAAAGTTTTCCACGGGAAAAGGGTTAAAAACATAAACCTTGGGAAGGTTCAAATTGGAATAAAAAAAAAGGGGTTTTCCAAAAGAGGGAAAAAAAAGGGAAAGGGCATTTTTTTCCCGGGGGGAATGTTTGGAGGGGGCTGGGGTAGCCCGGGGTTAGTTTTAAAAGGGAGGAATTTGGGGGGGTTATTTGGTTAGGGGTAGGGGGCCGTTTTCAGGTTTTTGTTGGTTTTTTTTTTTTTTGGGGGGGAGGAAGGTTGGGCAAAGGAGTGTTGCTATTCCAAGTGTTTTAAAAGGGTTTTGGGACAAGAAAATTCACTAATAGGGTATTTAAAAAATTTCTTCCCAAAAATGGAAAAATTTAAAAACTGAAACTAACCAAAAGGGGGGGGAAAAATTTTTTTTTTAAAAACCCAAAAGGGGACACTTTCATTTTTTTTCCCCGGGGGGGGGCGTTTTCGGGAAAGGTTTGGGGAAAAACCGAAAAATATTTTCCTAAGCTTGCATTGAAAAAAAAAAATGAAAAAAATTTTTCAGCTATTTAAAATATTATTTACCCCTTTTTAAAAAAATGAAATGTTAAAAAAAAATTATTGCCAAAAAACCAGACCGGGGGAAAAAAAGGGTTTTGCCCAAAAAGAAACCCGAAAATTTTCTACGAATTTTGAAAAACGGTTTTAAAACGCTTAAATGGATAATTGGGAATGGGAAAAGTTGAAAGGTGGATAATTTTTTAAAAATTTTTTTTAAAAATTAAAAAAAGGAAAAATTAGAAAACGGAAGAGGCCCCTGGGAAACACTGATAACAGTTAATATTAAAAAAAAATTTCCCGGAATCAAAAAGGGCAAAAAACCCCTTTTTCCGACAAGGAAAGTGTTCCAAAAAAAAAGAAGGTTGGATTGGTTACATTTTTTTTCCGGGACAATGAGTTGGCATTTTGAAAGAACCTGGTTGGCCCCTTAAAGGGGTTGATGCCCCAAGGGGGGGGGGCCCGTGGGGCTTTAAATTTATCCCGGGGGATAAGATTTTGGCCCGGGGGCCCCGGGGGTGAAAGGCTCAAAATTTGGTTTTGGGGGGTTTTTTGGGGTTGGGGGGGGGTTTTTTTAAAGGTTTTGGGGTAGGGGGGTTTGGGAGGTTGGTGGTTAGGGTTTGGGGGGGTTAGGGACAGGGGGTTTGGTCAATGTAGTAATTTGGCTTTAAAAAGAACTTACACTCCAACTGGGAAAATTTAGAAATGGGTTCACCAATAGGAAAATATAAAAAGATAATTGACTGCACAATCATGGGAAATCTTTCCAAAGCTGGGAAATTGAACTGACATTATTTTGTCAATGGGAAATTCTTTTCAGGAAAAGTGGTGAAACATAAAATTTTCCCTAAAGGATGAACGTTGAAAAGTTTTGGAACACTTTAAAAAAAATTTTAGTAGGCTAGGTTAAAAATAATTTTAAGACCTTAAAAAAAAGTTGCACCGGGTTAAGAAGTTTTGCTAAAAACAACAACCCGGGAATGACAAAGTCTCATTCCCAAAACCAAAAACCCCGGAACATCTCTAGAATTGAATACGGTTTGACCAAACCTTGAAATTTGGGAAAAATGAAATTGTAAAAGTGGAAAGGCTGGTATATGTAAAGGTTGTTTTAAAATTGTTAAATTGAAAAAGTTGTTTTCCAAAGAAAACTCCACCGGAAAAACTGATAACCAAAGGTTTAAAACTGAAAGGCTTCAAACAAAAGGAAACTGAATAAAGGGTAATATCTTTAAAATTTTTTCCAAAAAAGGAATCGTGTTAAGAGGCCTTAAACTCGAGGTTTTTCTTACAAAATTTTCCGGAACAATAGGGCGATTGGAAAACCTGGTTAACATTAAAGGGGTTTGGGTTTCGTTTAAAGGAAGGGCCGTGGAGGCCTTAAACCCCGGTGTAATGATTTGGGCCCGGGGGAAGCGGGAGGGATAGTCTTAATTAGTTCCCGGTGATAATGTTGGGGGGCTCTGATGTTAGGGGGAGATAAGGGTTTTTGGTATTTGGGTTAAGGTGGTCTGTCTAGGTTTAGGGTTGGGTTTGGTAGGAAAGGGTTCGGTCAGGGGGAGTAGGGGGTTTGGGTTTAAATGGTTTGGGGGGTTTTCGGCAATTTGGGGGTAATTTTGAATTACAATAAGACTTAAATAATGGGAAAATTTTTTAACAATAGGGAATACAATCCAGATGAATATTTAAGACAATTTTTCCCATGGAATCTTTTTCCAAACAGCTGAAAGGATTGCAAATGACATTTTTTCCCGCAAATGGGGAAACTTTGGGAAAAGTTTGAAACTAAAATTTTTCCTAAAGTTTGTTTTTTGGGGAAAATTTTGGGAACACATGAAAAAAAATTTTTAGAGTAGCAGTTAAGTAATGGTTTTCTTGTTTAAAAAAAGGGGTTTCACGGTTAAAATGAAAAATCCTTTAAAACAAAGACCGGGGAATGGAAGGGCCTAAATTCTGAAACAAAAACCAAATTCCATGATTTTGAAATCCCGAGAATTTTAAAACCGGAAACTATGAATTTGGTAATAAATTTTGAAAACCAAATTGTAAAGGTTGTTTTAAACCCAAAAGGAATAAATGAAAGTTGGAATTGAAAAAATTTTTCCAATTCACATATAAAAGCCCGAAATAAGAAGGACTCAACACCAGGAATCAATAAAGGGTTAATATCTGAACAATGTTTCCAAAAAAGGGAACGTGTCAAGAACTTAAACGGTATACTGTTACTGTTAAATTTGGGACAAGAATGCGATTTTGGAAGCTGGTTATGAAATTTGGGATGAGGTCATTTAAAGGGGGCCAGGGAGGCCAAATTAACCGTGATAAAGATTGCCAGGGGACCACTGGAGTATAGATCCAGTAATCTGATTGTGAGGAATGGGGTGATGGAGGGATTTGGGTTAAGGGTTTTTGGGTATTTGGGTTAGGTTCGGTGTGGCTAGGTTTAGGGTTGGGAAGGGTTGGGAAGGGGTTTGGCCAGGTGGTAATGTTGTTATTCACAAGAATGGCTTCAATCACTGGACATTTGGTGGTAGCACCAGAACTACGACTCCAGACTAGGGAAATATTTAGAAGTGCTCCACAATAGGATACATATCCATAGACTGATATTGAACAGCAATTTGTCCTGGAAATCTTGTTCAACAGTGAGAAGCGAGTGTGACTGTTTACATTATTTTCCCTCAAAAGGAGTTGGTTTGGAAAGTTGTGAAAACTGAAAATTTTTCTAGAGTATCGAACAGTATGAAAGTATGAGAACACATGAAAAATGTTATAGCTAGGGTCAAGTATGTTTTATGTGCTTTAAACGTATGACACCGTGTTAAAATGAAAAGTCTCATGCTCAAAAACAACACCAGGGATGCAGGGTCTCTAGAACTCCTGGAATACGTTTTAGAACCAAATCTCTACTGAATTTGAAATACTGAGATTTGTATCCAAGCCTGTGAAAGGTAGGATGATGTCAATGGTAATAATGTTGAAAGGCGTTTTGTAAAAAGTTGTTTACCAAATTAGAATTCACAATGAAAGCTTGGACCTGGAAGAGAGAGACCCACTCGGGAATTCCAATGATAACCAGTAATACTAAGAAAGTGCTTCAAACACTAGAAACGTGATAAAGGGCCAATATCTTACACATTGTTTCCTGACAAGGAATTTGTTCAAAGAACATAGAACGACAGTGTAGTAGTTTGTATCACAATGAATGAGCTTCATCATGGACAATTTGGTGTGTACATCAGAACTACGACTCCAGACAGGGAAATATTTAGAAATGTGCTTACACAAAGGATACATATTCCAAAGATGAATATCTGAACCAATTGTCACTGGGAAATCTTGTTCAACAGGAGAACGAGTGTGACACTGTTACATTTATTTTCCTCAAAGGAGTGGCGTTTGGAAAATTTTGTGAAACACTGAAAAAATTTCTAGAGTATCGACATATGAAAATGAGAACACATGAAAAAAATGTAGTTGCTAGGGTTCCAGTATGTTTACTGTGCCTTAAAGCCGATGACACCTGTAAAAGAAAAGTCTCATTGCTCAAAACAACAGACCAGGGAATGGCAGAGGTCTCTAGAACTCCTGGAATCGTTTAGAACCCCATCCTACTGAATTTGAAATATGAGAATTTGTATCCAAAGGCTGTGAAAGGTAGTAACTGCAGTGGTATAATGTTGAAGTGTGGTTTTTGTAAAAAAGGTGTTTTACAAATTAGAATTCACAAGAAAAGCGAGACACTGGAAGAGAAGACTCCACTGGAATTCACAATGATACCTAGGTTAATATCTAAGAAAGTGCTTCAACACTAGGAAGGAATAAAGGCTTAATACGAACACATGTTCCTGAAAGGAATCGTGTTCAAAGAAATGAACCGAGTGGTACTGGTTACAATTTTTATTCGGACATGAGTTGGCATTTTGAAGAGCCTGTGGCATTAAGGATGTATGAGTCCCAAGGGGAGGGCCGTGGGCGGCTAATTGATCCCGGTGTATGATTGGCCAGGGGACCAGCTGGGGATGAGTCATCGAGATTAGTTCTGGTTGGTTAGAGAATTGGGCTTGTTCATGTAGGGTTAGGATAATTTGGGTGGTGGTTCAGGTCAGGTGTGGTAGTTTAGGGTTTGGTTAGAGGGTTAGGGACGGTTACGGTCACAGTGTAGTATGTTGGTTCACAATGAGGCTTCAATCACTGGACATTTGGTGTGTACACTCAGAACTACGACCCAACAGGGAATATTTAGAAATGTGCTCACCAAGGAATAATATTCCAATAGATGAATATCTGACGCACAATTTTTCATGGGAATCTTGTTCAACAGCTGAGAAGGAGTGTGCACTGTTCATTTATTTTTCCGTCAAAGGTGGTTTTCGGAAAAGTTTGTGAAACACTGAAAACTATTTCTAGAGTTCGAACAGTTGAGTATTGGAACACATGAAATAAATGTAGTAGCTAGGGTTCAAGTAATGTTTTACTGTGCCTTAAAGCGTATGACCCCGTGTTAAAATGAAAAGTCTCATGCTCAAACAACGACCAGGGAGGCAGAGGTCTCTAGACTCCGAATAGTTTTAGACCAACATTTACTGAATTTGAATACTGAAATTGTATCAAAGCGCTGTGAAAGGTAGGTAGATTCAAGTGTAATATGTGAAGTGTGGTATATTGTAAAGTTGTTACAAATTAGAATTCACAATGAAAAGCTGAGACACTGGAAGAGAGAGATCCACTCGGAAATTCCAAGATACTAGTTATACTAGAAAGTGCTCAAACCTAGGAAAGTAATAAAGGGCTAATACTGTAACACATTGTTTCCTGACAAGGAATCGGTTCAAAGACATAAGAGTGGAACTGGTTAATTTTTTTCGGGACAATGAGTTGCATTTGAAGAAGCCTGGTTAGCCATTAACGGATGTTGAGTCACAAGGGGAGGGCCACGTGGCGGCTTATTGATCCAGTATAATGATTTGGCAGGACAGGGGGTGATGACGTCATCGAGTTGTTTGGTATTAGTTAGAGATGGCTCTGTTCATGGTAGGGTTAGGATAAGTTTTGGGTAGGTAGGGTCAGGCTCAGGTGTGGCTAGGTTAGGGTTTGGGTTAGAGGTAGGACGGGTTACGTCCAGTGTATATGTTGTATTCACAATGAAGGCTTCAATCCGGACAATTTGTGTGTAGCACTCAGACTTCGACTCCAGACTAGAAATATTTAAAATGTGCTTCCAAGGAATATATTCCAATAGATGAATATCTGAACAGCCATTTTGTCACTGGGAATCTTTTCAACAGCTGAGAGGGTGTGACATGTTTACATTATTTTTCCCTCAAGGAGTTGCGTTTCGGAAAATTTGTGAAAATGAAAACTTTTCCTAGAGGTACGAACGTATGAAAGTATTGAGAAACACTTGAAAAAAAATGTTAGTAGCTAGGTTCAGTAATGTTTTACTGTGCCTTTAAAGCGGTATGACACCCGTGTTAAATGAAAAGTCTCATGCCAAAAAACGAAGGAATGCAGAGTGTCTCTAAACTCTGGAATACGTTTTAGAACCCAACTTTACTGATTTGAAATATGGAATTTGTATCCAAGCTGTGAAAGGTGGATGAGTAATGGTAATAATGTTGAAAGTGCTGGATTTTTGAAAAGTTGTTACAATTAGAATTCACATAAGCTGAACTGAAGAGAAGATCAACTCGGGAAATTCACAAGATAACCTAGTTAATATCTAAGAAGTGCTCAAACATAGAATACGTGATAAAGGGCCTAATATCGAACACATTTTTCTGACAAGGAAACGTGTTCAAAGAACATAGAACGATTGGATATGGTTATTTATTATTCGGGACAAGAGTTGGCATTTTGAAAGAAGCCTGGTTAGGCATAAACGGTGTGATGAGTCACCAGGGGGAGGGCCACGTGGAGGCTTATTGATCCGGTGAAGATTGGCCAGGGCAGCGGAGGATGACGTCATCGAGATTTCTGGTATTAGGGTTAGAGAATTGGGGCTCTGTTCATGGTTAGGGTGGATAAGTTTGGGAGGTAGGTGGCTCAGTGTGGCTAGGTTAGGTTTGGGTTAGAGGTTAGGACGGGTTAGGTCACAGTGTATAATGTGCTTTCACAATGAATGGCTATCACTGGCAATTGTGTGTAGCACTCAGACTTACGACTCAGACTAGGGAAATTTAGAAATGTGCTCCAAAGTACATATTCCAAAGACTAATATCTGAAACACATTTGTCACTGGGAATCTTTTCAACAGCTGAGAAGCGAGTGGCAGTTACATTTATTTCCTCAAAAGGAGTGCGTTTTCGGAAAAGGTTTGGTGAAACATGAAAACTATTTTAGAGTATCAACAGTATGAAAGTATTGGAACACTAGAAATAAAATGTAGTGGCTAGGTTCCAAGTATGTTTACTGTGCCTTTAAAAAGCCGGATGAACCTGTTAAATGAAAGTCTCATTGCTAAAACAACAGACAGGGGATGCAGAGTGTCTTGAATCCTGGAAACGTTTAGAACGACATCTCTATGAATTTTGAAAACTGAGAATTTGTATCCAAAGCTGTGAAGAGGAAGACGTCATGGTAATAATTTGAAAGGTGGTAATTGTAAAAAGTTGTTTTACCAAATTAAATTCACAATGAAAGCTGAGACACGGAAGAGAGAGACTCACTCGGAATTCACAAGATAACCTAGTAATATCTAAGAAAGTGCTTCAACCTAGATACGTGATAAAGGCCTATATCTGAACACATTGTTTCCTGACAAGGAAACGTGTTCAAGAAATAGACCAGTTGGATATGGTTACATTTTTATTCCGGACAATGAGTTGGCAATTTTGAAGAAGCTGTTGGCATTAAACGGATGTGTGACGTCACCAAGGGGGGGGGCCACGTGGGAGGCTAATTGACCCAGGTATATGATTTGGCAGGGACAGCTGGGAGTGATGACGTCATCGAGATTAGTTCTGGTATTGGTTAGGAATGGGGCTCTGTTCTGGTTAGGGTTAGGATAACTTTTGGGTATAGGTCGCTCAGGTGTGGGCTAGGTTTTAGGGTTTGGGTTAGAGGGTTAGGACAGGGTTACGGTCACAGTGTAGTAATTTTTGGCTATTCACAATGAATGAGCTTCAATCACTGGACAATTTGGTGTGTAGCACTCAGAACTTACGACTCCAGACTAGGGAAATATTTAGAAATGTGCTTCACACAACAGGAATACATATTCCAATAGACTGAATATCTGAACAGCACAATTTTGTCACTGGGAAATCTTGTTCAAACAGCTGAGAAGCGAGTGTTGTGACACTGTTTACATTTATTTTTCCCGTCAAAAGGAGTTGGCGTTTTCGGGAAAAGGTTTTGGTGAAACAATGAAAAACTCATTTTCCTAGAGGTATCGAACAGTATGAAAGTATTGAGAACACTATGAAATAAAAATGTTAGTCAGGCTAGGGTTCCAAGTAATGTTTTACTGTGCTTTAAAAAGCCGGTATGACACCCGTGTTAAAATGAAAAGTCTCATTGCTCAAAACAACAGACCAGGGGAATGGCAGAGTGTCTCTAGAACTCCTGGAATACGTTTTAGAACCCGAACATCTCTACTGAATTTTTTAAATACTGAGAATTTTTTATCCAAAAGCGCTGTGGAAAAAATAGGATTTGACGGGAAGTGGGAATAAAGTTTTAAAGTGCTGGAAAATTTGTAAAAAAAAGGGTTTTTTTTAAACCCAAATTTTTAAATTTACAATGAAAAAAACTTGAGGGCACTGGAAGAGAGAGACCCAACCCGGGAAATTTCCAAAGATAACCCCCAGGTTAAAATCTAAGAAGTGCTTTTAAACACAAAGGGAAAACGTGAATTAAAAAGGGGCCCGAATATCTGTAAACCCCTTTTTTTCCTGACAGGAAATTTTGGGTTTAAAGAACATAGAACCGAGTTTTGGGAAATGGTTACATTTATTATTCCGGGACAATGAAATTGGAAAATTTTTAAGAACCCCGGGTTTGGCCTTTTAAAACCCGGGTGTGATGAAAGTCCCAAGGGGGAGGGGCCACGTGGGCAGGCTTAATTTTAACCCAGGTTTTAAGATTTTGGGGCCGGGGACCAAAGGGTGGGAGTGGGTGGGCGTCATCGAGATTAGTTTTTGGGGATTAGGGTTAGAAATTGGGGGCCCGTTTTGGGTTTGGGTTAAGGGTAACGTTTTGGGGAGGTAGGGGTTTCCCGGCCCCAGGTGGTGGGCTAGGTTTTAGGGTTTTTGGGGTTTGAAGGGGTTTGGGGGCAGGGTTACGGTCACAGTGTATAATGTTGGCTATTCACAATGAATGAGCTTCAATCACTGGACAAATTTTGGGGTGTTGCACTCAGAACTTAAAGACCCAGACAGGGAAATATTTTGAAAATTTCTTCCCCAACAGGAAAAACATATTCCAAAAGACTGAATATCTGAAAAAGCCAATTTTTTCACTGGGGAAAACTTTTTCAAAAAAGTGAGAAGCGAGTTTGACACTGTTTACCCTTTATTTTTTCCCCTCAAAGGAGTTGGGTTTTCGGGAAAAAAGGGTTTTTGGGGAAACAATGAAAAAATCATTTTTCCAAGGGGTATCGGGAAAAGTAAAGAAAGTATTTAAAAAACACTATGAAATAAAAAAAGTTAGTCAGGCCCGGGGGTTCCCAAATAATGTTTTACTTTCCCTTTTAAAAAACCCGGGATGGGCACCCGTGTTAAAATGAAAAAATCCCCATTGCTCAAAAAAACAGACCAGGGGAATGGGAGAGTGTTTTCTAGAAATCCGGAAAACGTTTTTTGAACCCGGAAAAATCTCTACTTGGAAAATTTTGGGAAAAACTGAGAATTTGTATTCCCAAAACCCCTGTGAAGGAAGGGGTTTTTACGGTCAAGTGGTAATAATGTTTAAAGTGCTGGGAAAATTTGTAAAAAAAGGTTTTTTTTTAACCCAAATTTGAATTCACAATGAAAAAGCTTGAGGGGCACTGGGAAAAGAGGGGACTCCAAATCGGGAAATTTTTCCCAAAGATTAACCCCCCCCAAGGGGTTTAAAATCTAAGAAAGTGCTTCAAAACTTTTGGGTTTCGTGAATTTTAAAGGGGCCCGAATATCTGAAAAACATTGTTTCCTGACAAGGGGAAAACCCTGTTCAAAAAAACTAGAACCCAGTTGGTACTGGGTTTCATTTATTATTCCGGGACAATGAGTTTTGGGAATTTTTAAAGAAGCCCGGTTTAAAGGGCCCTTTAAAACCCGGGTGTGATGACGGGCCCCCAAGGGGGAGGGGGCCCCGGGGTAGGGTTAATTTAAACCCCGGTGAAATATTTGGCAGGGGAAACCCGCTGGGAGTGATGGAAGTTTTATGAGATTAATTCTGGTATTAGGGGGTTTGAGAATTTGGGGGTCTGGGTTTATGGTTAGGGTTAGGATAACGTTTTGGGTAGGTAGGGGGTTTAGGCTCAGGTGTGGGCTAGGTTTAGGGTTTGGGTTTTGAGGGTTAGGGGGCGGGGTTTCGGCACAGGGTAGAAGGTTGGCTATTCAAAAATGAATTTACTTCAATCACTGGGCAATTTTGGGTATAGCACCCCCAAAAAAAGACCCCCAAAACTAGGGAAATATTTTAGAAATGTTTCTTCCCACAATGGAATACAAATTCCAAAAGATGAGTATCTGAACAGCACAATTTTTTTCACTGGGAAATCTTGTTCCAAATTTAAAAGCTGAGAAAACGAGTGTACATGTTTACATTTATTTTTCCGTCAAAAGGGTTGGCGGGTTTTTGGGGAAAAAGGGTTTTTTTTGGAAAACCCAAAGAAAAAATATTTTCCCCAAGGTAAAACGAAATTTTGAAAGTATTTAGAACCCCTATGAAATAAAAATGTTAGTCAGGGTGGGGTTTTTAAAAAATGTTTTAAATGTTCCTTTTAAAAACCGGTAAAGGGGCACCCGTGTTTTAAAAAGAAAAGTCTTTGCTCAAAAAAAAACAGACCAGGGGAATGGCAGGTGTTTTCTAGAACTCCTGGAATACCCTTTTTGAACCCAACATCTCTACTGAAAATTTTTAAATACGAGAATTTTTTATCCAAAACGCTGGGAAAGGTAGGATAGACGGTCAAGGGGGTAATAATGTTGGGAAAATGGGTGGTTTTTTTTAAAAAAGGTTTTTTTTTAAACCAAAAATTTGAATTCACAAAGAAAAAAACCTTGGGGGACACTGGAAAAGAGGACCCAACTCGGGCAATTCAAAAATGAAAAACCAGGTTAATAAACTAAGGGAAAGGGGCTTCAAACACTGGAAAAACTGAATAAAGGGTGAATTTTTCTGTAACCCCATTGTTTCCTGACAAGGAAATGTGTTTAAAGAACATTGAACCGGTTTGGGTACTGGTTACATTTAAATTTTTCCGGGACAATGAGGGGGCAATTTGAAAGAAGCCCGGTTAAAGGCCCTTAAAAACCGGGTGTGATGACTTTACCAAGGGGGAGGGGGAAACGTGAGCAGGCTTAATTTTAACCCAGGTGATAATGATTTGGCCAGGGGGCCAGCTGGGAGTGATGACGTCATCGGATTAAATTTTGGTATTAGGGTTTGAGAATTGGGGCTCTGTTTTATGGTTTGGGTTAGGTTTAAAGTTTTGGGTAGGGAGGGTTCGGCTCAGGTGTGGGGTAGGTTTTAGGGGTTTTGGGTTTGAGGGTTTGGGACAGGGTTTCCGGGCAAAAGGGGTAGTAATGGGTTTGGGTTTCACAATGAAAAGACTTCAATAAATGGGCAATTTGGTGTTTAGCACTCAGAACTTAAAACTCCAGACTAGGGAAAAATTTAGAAATTTTGCTTCCACAAAAGGGAGGAATACATATTCCAATAGACTGAATATCTGAACAGCACAATTTTGTCACTGGGAAATCTTGTTCAAACAGCTGAGAAGCGAGTGTGACACTGTTTACATTTATTTTTCCCGTCAAAAGGAGTTGGCGGTTTTCGGGAAAAGGTTTTGGTGAAACACATGAAAAACTCATTTTCCTAGAGCTATCGAACAGTAATGAAAGTATTGAGAACACTATGAAATAAAAATGTTAGTCAGGCTAGGGTTCCAAGTAATGTTTTACTGTGCCTTTAAAAAGCCGTATGACACCCGTGTTTAAAATGAAAAGTCTCATTGCTCAAAACAACAGACCAGGGGAAATGGCAGAGTGTCTCTAGAACTCCTGGAATACGTTTAGAACCCGAACATCTCTACTGAATTTTGAAATACTGAGAATTTGTATCCAAAGCGCTGTGAAAAGGTAGGATAGACTGTCAAGTGGTAATAATGTTGAAAGTGCTGGTATATTTGTAAAAAAGGTTGTTTTACCAAATTAGAATTCACAATGAAAAAGCTTGAGACACTGGAAGAGAGAGACTCCAACTCGGGAAATTCAAAAATGATAACCTAGGTTAATATCTAAGAAAGTGCTTAAAAACACTAGGAATACGTGAATAAAGGGCCTGAATATCTGTAACACATTGTTTCCTGACAAGGAAATCGTGTTCAAAGAACTAGAACCGAGTTGGATACTGGTTACATTTATTATTCCGGGACAATGAGTTGGCAATTTTGAAAGAAGCCTGGTTAGCCATTAAAACCGGATGTGATGACGTCACCAAGGGGGAGGCCACGTGGGCTAGCTTAATTGATCCAGGTGATAATGATTTGGCCAGGGGACCAGCTGGGAGTGATGACGTCATCGAGATTAGTTCTGGTATTAGGGTTAGAGAATTGGGGCTCTGTTCATGGTTAGGGTTAGGATAACGTTTTGGGTAGGTAGGGTTCAGGCTCAGGTGTGGGCTAGGTTTAGGGTTTGGGTTAGAGGGTTAGGGACAGGGTTACGGTCACAGTGTAGTAATGTTGGCTATTCACAATGAATGAGCTTCAATCACTGGACAATTGGTGTGTAGCACTCAGAATTTAAACGACTCCAGACTAGGGAAATATTTAGAAATGTGCTTCCACAACAGGAATACATATTCCAATAGACTGAATATCTGAACAGCACAATTTTGTCACTGGGAAATCTTTTCAAACAGCTGAGAAGCGAGTGTGACACTGTTTACATTTATTTTTCCCGTCAAAAGGAGTTGGCGTTTCGGGAAAAGGTTTTGGTGAAACATGAAAAACTCATTTTCCTAGAGGTATCGAACAGTATGAAAGTATTGAGAACACTATGAAATAAAAATGTTAGTCAGGCTAGGGTTCCAAGTAATGTTTTACTGTGCCTTTAAAAAGCCGGTATGACACCGTGTTAAAATGAAAAGTCTCATTGCTCAAAACAACAGACCAGGGGAATGGCAGAGTGTCTCTAGAACTCCTGGAATACGTTTTAGAACCCGAACATCTCTACTGAATTTGAAATACTGAGAATTTGTATCCAAAGCGCTGTGAAAGGTAGGATAGACGGTCAAGTGGTAATAATGTTGAAAGTGCTGGTATATTTGTAAAAAGGTTGTTTTACCAAATTAGAATTCACAATGAAAAAGCTTGAGACACTGGAAGAGAGAGACTCCAACTCGGGAAATTCACAATGATAACCTAGGTTAATATCTAAGAAAGTGCTTCAAACACTAGGAATACGTGAATAAAGGGCCTGAATATCTGTAACACATTGTTCCTGACAAGGAAATCGTGTTCAAAGAACATAGAACCGAGTTGGATACTGGTTACATTTATTATTCCGGGACAATGAGTTGGCAATTTTGAAAGAAGCCTGGTTAGGCCATTAAACCGGATGTGATGACGTCACCAAGGGGGTGGGGCCACGTGGGCAGGCTTAATTGATCCCAGGTGATAATGATTTGGCCAGGGGACCAGCTGGGAGTGATGACGTCATCGAGATTAGTTCTGGTATTAGGGTTAGAGAATTGGGGCTCTGTTCATGGTTAGGGTTAGGATAACGTTTTGGGTAGGTAGGGTTCAGGCTCAGGTGTGGGCTAGGTTTAGGGTTTGGGTTAGAGGGTTAGGGACAGGGTTACGGTCACAGTGTAGTAATGTTGGCTATTCACAATGAATGAGCTTCAATCACTGGACAATTTGGTGTGTAGCACTCAGAACTTACGACTCCAGACTAGGGAAATATTTAGAAATGTGCTTCCCACAACAGGAATACATATTCCAATAGACTGAATATCTGAACAGCACAATTTTGTCACTGGAAATCTTTTCAAACAGCTGAGAAGCGAGTGTGACACTGTTTACATTTATTTTTCCCGTCAAAAGGAGTTGGCGTTTTCGGGAAAAGGTTTTGGTGAAACAATGAAAAACTCATTTTCCTAGAGGTATCGAACAGTATGAAAGTATTGAGAACACTATGAAATAAAAAATGTTAGTTTAGGCTAGGGTTCCAAGTAATGTTTTACTGTGCCTTTAAAAAGCCGGTATGACACCCGTGTTAAAATGAAAAGTCTCATTGCTCAAAACAACAGACCAGGGGAATGGCAGAGTGTCTCTAGAACTCCTGGAATACGTTTAGAACCCGAACATCTCTACTGAATTTTGAAATACTGAGAATTTGTATCCAAAGCGCTGTGAAAGGTAGGATAGACTGTCAAGTGGTAATAATGTTGAAAGTGCTGGTATATTTGTTAAAAAAGGTTGTTTTACCAAATTAGAATTCACAATGAAAAAGCTTGAGACACTGGAAGAGAGAGACTCCAACTCGGGAAATTCACAATGATAACCTAGGTTAATATCTAAGAAAGTGCTTCAAACACTAGGAATACGTGAATAAAGGGCCTGAATATCTGTAACACATTGTTTCCTGACAAGGAAATCGTGTTTGTCAAAGAACATAGAACCGAGTTGTGATACTGGTTACATTTATTATTCGGGACAATGAGTTGGCAATTTTGAAAGAAGCCTGGTTAGGCCATTTAACGGATGTGATGACGTCACAAGGGGGAGGGGCACGTGGGCAGGCTTTAATTGATCCAGGTGATAATGATTTGGCCAGGGGACCAGCTGGGAGTGATGACGTCATCGAGTTAGTTCTGGTATTAGGGTTAGAGAATTGGGGCTTGTTCATGGTTAGGGTTAGGATATCGTTTTGGGTAGGTAGGGTTCAGGCTCAGGTGTGGGCTAGGTTTAGGGTTTGGGTTAGAGGGTTAGGGACAGGGTTAGGTCACAGTGTAGTAATGTTGGCTATTCACAATGAATGAGCTTCAATCACTGGACAAATTTGGTGTGTAGCACTCAGAACTTACGACTCCAGACTAGGAAATATTTAGAAATGTGCTTCCCACAAAGGAATACATATTCCAATAGACTGAATCTGAACAGCACAATTTTGTCACTGGGAAATCTTTTCAAACAGCTGAGAAGCGAGTGTGACACTGTTTACATTTATTTTTCCCGTCAAAAGGAGTTGGCGTTTTCGGGAAAAGGTTTGGTGTGAAACATGAAAAACTCATTTTCCTAGAGTATCGAACAGTATGAAAGTATTGAGAACACTATGAAATAAAAATGTTAGTCAGGCTAGGGTTCCAAGTAATGTTTTACTGTGCCTTTAAAAAGCCGGTATGACACCCGTGTATAAAATGAAAAGTCTCATTGCTCAAAACAACAGACCAGGGGAATGGCAGAGTGTCTCTAGAACTCCTGGAATACGTTTTAGAACCCGAACATCTCTACTGAATTTTGAAATACTGAGAATTTGTATCCAAAGCGCTGTGAAAGGTAGGATAGACTGTCAAGTGGTAATAATGTTGAAAGTGCTGGTATATTTGTAAAAAAGGTTGTTTTACCAAATTAGAATTCACAATGAAAAAGCTTGAGACACTGGAAGAGAGAGACTCCAACTGGGAAATTCACAATGATAACCTAGGTTAATATCTAAGAAAGTGCTTCAAACACTAGGAATACGTGAAATAAAGGGCCTGAATATCTGTAACACATTGTTTCCTGACAAGGAAATCGTGTTCAAAGAACATAGAACCGAGTTGGATACTGGTTACATTTATTATTCCGGGGACAATGAGTTGGCAATTTTGAAAGAAGCCTGGTTAGGCCATTAAACCGGATGTGATGACGTCACCAAGGGGGAGGGGCCACGTGGGCAGGCTTAATTGATCCCAGGTGATAATGATTTGGCCAGGGGACCAGCTGGGAGTGATGACGTCATCGAGATTAGTTCTGGTATTAGGGTTAGAGAATTGGGGCTCTGTTCATGGTTAGGGTTAGGATAACGTTTTGGGTAGGTAGGGTTCAGGCTCAGGTGTGGGCTAGGTTTAGGGTTTGGGTTAGAGGGTTAGGGACAGGGTTACGGTCACAGTGTAGTAATGTTGGCTATTCACAATGAATGAGCTTCAATCACTGGACAATTTGGTGTTAGCACTCAGAACTTACGACTCCAGACTAGGGAAATATTTAGAAATGTGCTTCCCACAATAGGAATACATATTCCAATTAGACTGAGTATCTGAACAGCACAATTTTGTCACTGGGAAATCTTGTTCAAACAGCTGAGAAGCGAGTGTGACACTGTTTACATTTATTTTTCCCGTCAAAAGGAGTTGGCGTTTCGGGAAAAGGTTTTGGTGAAACACTGAAAAACTCATTTTCCTAGAGGTATCGAACAGTATGAAAGTATTGAGAACACTATGAAATAAAATGTTAGTCAGGCTAGGGTTCCAAGTAATGTTTTACTGTGCCTTTAAAAAGCCGGTATGACACCCGTGTTAAAATGAAAAGTCTCATTGCTCAAAACAACAGACCAGGGGAATGGCAGAGTGTCTCTAGAACTCCTGGAATACGTTTTAGAACCCGAACATCTCTACTGAATTTTGAATACTGAGAATTTGTATCCAAAGCGCTGTGAAAGGGTAGGGTTGACGTCAAGTGGTAATAATGTGAAAGTGCTGGTATATTTGTAAAAAAGGTTGTTTTACCAAAATAGAATTCACAATGAAAAAGCTTGAGACACTGGAAGAGAGAGACTCCAACTCGGGAAATTCACAAAGATAAAACCCAGGTTAATATCTAAGAAAGTGCTTCAAACACTAGGAATACGTGAATAAAGGGCTCTGAATATCTGTAACACATTTTTTTCCCGACAAGGAAATCGTTTCAAAGAACATAGAACCGAGTTGGATACTGGTTACATTTATTATTCCGGGACAATGAGTTGGCAATTTTGAAAGAAGCCTGGTTTTGGCCATTAAACCGGATGTGATGACGTCACCAAGGGGGAGGGGCCACGTGGGCAGGCTTAATTGATCCAGGTGATAATGATTTGGCCAGGGGACCAGTGGGGAGTGATGAGTCATCGAGATTAGTTCTGGTATTAGGGTTAGAGAATTGGGGCTCTGTTCATGGTTAGGGTTTGGATAACGTTTTGGGTTAGGTAGGGTTCAGGCTCATGGTGTGGGCTAGGTTTAGGGTTTGGGTTAGAGGGTTAGGGACAGGGTTACGGTCACAGTGTTTGTAATGTTGGCTATTCACAATGAATGAGGCTTAAACACTGGACAATTTGGTGTGTAGCACTCAGAACTTACGACTCCAGATAGGGGAAAAATTTAGAAATGTGCTTCCCACAACAGGAATACATATTCCAAAAAAGACTGAATATCTGAACAGCACAATTTTGTCACTGGGAAATCTTTTTCAAACAGCTGAGAAGCGAGTGTGACACTGTTTACATTTATTTTTCCCGTCAAAAGGAGTTTGGCGTTTTCGGGAAAAGGTTTTGGTGAAACACTGAAAAACTCATTTTCCTAGAGGTATCGAACAGTATGAAAGTATTGAGAACACTATGAAATAAAAATGTTAGTCAGGCTAGGGTTCCAAGTAATGTTTTACTGTGCCTTTAAAAAGCCGGGATGACACCCGTGTTAAAATGAAAAGTTCTCATTGCTCAAAACAACAGACCAGGGGAATGGCAGAGTGTCTCTAGAACTCCTGGAATACGTTTTTGAACCCGAACATCTCTACTGAATTTTGAAATACTGAGAATTGTATCCAAAGCGCTGTGAAAGGTAGGATAGACCGTCCCAAATGGTAATA
>JAULJE010000266.1:0-21280 GCA_030846915.1 Cnephaeus nilssonii
AAGTCCCACAATGAGAAAGCCCCCTTTTAAAAACGCTAGAAATCATTAGTAATTTTGAGCAAATACAATGAAAATCACAGACTTTATAGAAAAAAGGAAAAAGACATCAAAATGAATTTTTTAGTCGAGAAAGGATTTTTATACACACAGAAATCCTTTAAAAAGAGTTACTTCACAAAAACAAGTTTCAACCCCTGGGAAAAACACTGAAAAGTAGTATTCAACTTTAAAAAATTTTAAAAAACAATGTATGACCTTCCCCAAGTTCAGAGAAGAGTGTATAAAGTTGCTTCTACTGGGTGAAGTCCCACAAGTAGAAAGAAGGCCCATTATAGGAAACAGCTAGAAATCAGTATCAATTCAGAGCAAATACTAATGAATATCACAGAATAGTGAGGAAACAAGTGTAAAAAAACATCAAAATGTAAGTCCTAGTCTAGAAAGGATGTTGTACAGGAGAAATCCTGAATAGAGTTAGTTTTACATGAAACCAGTTTTGAAACCACCAGAAATTTACTGAAAAGTATATTCAACTGTAAAACAGTGAAAGACAAGTGTATATAGCTTCGAAGTTCAGAGAAGAGTGTATAAAGTTGTTTTTACATTGTGTGGGAAATTTCCCACAAGTAGAAAGAAGGCCCATTATAGGAAACACTAGAAATCAAATAGTCATTCAGAGCAAATCTAATGAAATATCACAAATAGTGAGGGGAACAAGTGAAAAAGACATCAAAATGTTAAATCTCAGTCTAGAAAGAAGGTTGTACATGCAGAATCCTTGAAATAAGTTAGTTCACATGAAAAACCCGTGTTTGAAACCCCACCCAAAAGTTCACAAAAAGTAGTATTCAACTGTAAAACCTTTTAAAAACAAGTTATGTAGCTCCAAGTTCAGAGAAGGGGTATTTAAAATTGTTTCTACATGTGGTGAAGTCCCACAAGTGAGGAGAAGGCCCATTATAGGAAACAGCTAGAAATCAGTAGTCATTCAGAGCAAATACTAATGAATATCACAGAATAGTGAGAGAACAAGTGAAAAGACATCAAAATGTAAGTCTCTAGTCTGAGAAAGGATGTTTACACTGCAGAAATCCTTGAAATAGAGTTACTTCACAAGAAACAATGTGTTTCAAACCCACTGAGAATTCACTGAAAAGTAGTATTCAACTGTAAAACAGTTGAAAGACAAGTGTATGTAGCTTCGCAAGTTCAGAGAAGAGTGTATAAAGTTGCTTCTACATGTGGTGAAGTCCCACAAGTAGAAAAGAAGGCCCATTATAGGAAACAGCTAGAAATCAGTACTCATTCAGAGCCAATACTAATGAATATCACAGAATAGTGAGAGAACAAGTGTAAAAGACATCAAATGTAAGTCTCTAGTCTGGAAAGGATTTGTACACTGCAGAAATCCTTGAAATAGATTACTTCACAAAACAAGTGTTTGAAACCACTAGAATTCACTGAAATAGTATCAACTGTAAAACATTGAAAGACAAGTTATGTAGCTTCGCAAGTTCAGAAGAGTGTATAAAGTTCTTCTACATGTGGTGAAGTCCCACAAGTAGAAAAGAAGGCCCATTATAGGAAACAGCTAGAAATCAGTACTCATTCAGAGCAATACTAATGAATATCACAGAATAGTGAGAGAACAAGTGTAAAAGACATCAAAATGTAAGTCTCCAGTCTAGAAGGATGTTGTACACTGCAGAAATCCTTGAAATAGAGTAGTTCACATGAAACCAGTGTTTGAAACCACCAGAGTCACTGAAAAGTAGTATTCAACTGTAAAACAGTTGAAAACAATTTATGTAGCTTCTCAAGTTCAGAGAAGAGAGTATAAAGTTGTTTCTACATGTGTGAAGTCCCACAAGTGAGGAAAGGCCCCTTATAGGAAACAGCTAGAAATCATTAGTAATTCTGAGCAAATACTAATGAATATCACAGACATTATGAGAGAACAAGTGGAAAAGACATCAAATGTAAGTTCTAGTCTAGAAAGGAGTTAACACTGCAGAATCCTTGAAATAGAAGTTACTTCACAGAACAGTGTTTAACCACTAGATTCACTGAAATAGTATTCAACTGTAAAAAACCCCCTAGAATTCACTGAAAAGTAGTTTTTCCCAAATGTAAAACTTTTAAAAAACCCAAATTTTTTTGTTTGCTTCGCAAAAATTCAGGAAAAAAATGTATAAATTTGCTTCACAGTGGTGAAAATCCTACAAGTTTGGGGAAGGCCCCTTAAGGAAAAAAAACTAGAAAAACAGTATAATTCTGAGCAAATCCCAATGAAATCACAGACCTATAGAAAAACAAGTGGAAAAAAATTCAAAAAAGTAATCTCTAGCTAGAAAGGATGTTGTAAAACTTTCAGAAATCCTTGAAATAGAGTTAACCTTTACAAGAAACAAGTGTTTTCAACCCACGGAAATTCACTGAAAAAATAGTAATTTTAAACCCGTAAAACCCCGTTGAAAACAATGTATGTAGCTTTCCCCGTTCAGAGAAGAGTGTATAAATTCTTTTTACAGGGGGGTAAGTCCCACAAGTAAAAAAGAAGCCCCTTTATAAAGGGAAAAAGCTAGAAATCAGTAGTAATTTTGAGGAAAAACTAAAAAGAAAATCACAGACTTTGAGAGAAAAAAGTGGGGAAAAGACATCAAAAAGGGAAGTCTCTAGTCCGAAAGGATGTTGTACACTGCAGAAAAAAATTGAAAAAGAGTTAGTTCCAGGGAAAACCCGTGTTTTAAACCACCAAAATTCACTGAAAAAGTAGTATTCAACGGGAAAACAGTTAAAGACAAATTATGTACCTCTCAAGTTCAGAGGGAAAGTGTAAAAAGTTCCCTTTTACAGGGGGTGAATCCCACAAGTAAAAAAGAAGGCCCATTATAGGAAAAAGCTAGAAATTTAGTAATCTTCCCGAGCAAATACTAAAAAATAACACAAATATGAGAGAAAAAAGTGGAAAAAAACATCAAAATGTAAAAATTTTTTTTCTAGTCTAGAAAGGATGTTGGGAAAAATAAAAGAAATCCTTTAAAAGAGTTACTTAACAAGAAACAAGTGTTTCAACCCAATGGGGTTCACTTTAAAAGAAGTATTCAACTGTAAAAAGTTAAAAAACAAGGGGTATGTGCTTCGCAATTTAGAGAAGAGTGTATAATGTTGTTTTTACATGGGGGGGAAGCCCAAAAAGTAGAGGAAGGCCCCCCCTTTAGGAAAAAGCTGGGAAAACAGTAGTAAAATTTGAGCAAATACAAAAGAATAAAACAGATTATGGGGAGGGAAAAAGTGAAAAGACATCAAAAAAAGGGGAAGTTTTTTAAATTAAAAAAAGGAAAGTTTAACAAATCAGAAATCCTTGAAATAATTATTCACAAGAAACAAATGTTTAAACCCCCAAATTTTACTGAAAAGTAATTTAACCCGTAAAACAGTTGAAAAAACAAAATTTATTAGCTTTTGCAAGTTCAGAGAAGATGTAAAAGTTGTTTCTACATGTGGAGTCCCCCAAATAGAGGAGAAGGGCCCCAAAAAAGGGAAAAAGCAAAAAATCAGTTTGTAATTCGAGCAAATTTCAAAAGAATATAAAAAGAATTTTGAAAGAACAAGGGAAAAGACATCAAAATGTAAGTTTTTTCTAGTCAAAAAAAGGATTTAAACTACAGAAACCCCTTTAAATAGAGTTACTTCACAAGAACAATGTTTTCAACCCAAATAGAAAATTTTCCCGAAAAGTAGTATTCCAAAAAGGGAAAACAGTTTAAAGACCCGTTAAATTTGCTTTTGCAAGTTCAGAAAAAGTGGGAAAAAAATTTTTTCTTCTAAAATTGGGAAGTCCCACAAGTAAAAAGGGAAAGGGCCCAAATTTAGGAAAAAGCTAGAAAACAGTAGGGAATTCTGAGGAAAAACAAAAGGGAAAATCACAGACCTTTTGAGAGAACAAGTGGAAAAGACACAAAATTAAGTCTCTAGTCTAGAAAGGATGTTGTAAACTCAGAAACCTTGAAATGAGTTACTTCACAAGGGAAAAAAGTGTTTTAAAACCCCCCGGGAATTCCCCTGAAAAAAAAAAATTTTCAACTGTTTAAAAAATTTTAAAGACAAGTTTTTGTACCTTTTCCCAAATTCAAGAAAGTGTATAAATTGCTTCAAAAGGGGGTGAAGTCCCACAATAAAAAGAAGGCCCAATAAGGGAAAAAGCTAGAAATCATATAAAATTCCGAGGAAATACAAATGAATATCAAAAGAATTTTGGGGAAAAACAAGTGGAAAAGACCTCAAAAAGGGAATTTCAATCTAGAAAAAGGGTGTTTAAACTCAGAAATCCTTGAAATAAAAGTTTTTTTTCACAAGAAACCCGTTTAAAACCCACGGGGGGCACTGAAAAGTAGTATTTCCCAAATGAAAAAAAGGTTTAAAGGGCAAAATTATGTACCTTTTTCCAAAATTTAGAGAAGAGTGTATAAAGTTTTTTTTACATGTGGGGAAGTCCCACAAGTGAAAAGAAAGGCCCCCTTAAAAAGGAAAAAGCTAAAAAATCAGTAAAAATTTGAAACAAAAACTAATAAAAATAAAAGAATTTTTGAGAGAACAAGTGGAAAAACATCAAAAAGGGAAGGTTTTTTAGGTTTGAAAGGATGTTTAAACTACAGAAATCCTTTTAAAAAGAGGGTTTCTTCACAAAAAAACAAGGTTTTAACCCCTAAATCACGAAAAGGGAGATTAACTGTAAAAAAGTTTTAAAACAAGTTTATGTAGCTTCCCCAAATTCGAGAAAAAGTGGGATAAATTTTTTTTTACAGGGGGTGAAGTCCCAAAAAGGAAAAAGAAGGGCCCATTATAGGAAACAAACTGGGGAAAACAGTAGTAATTTGAGGAAAAAACTAATGAAATCACAGAATTTTTGAAGAACAAGTTAAAAGACATCAAAATGTCATCTCAGTCTAGAAAAAGGGGGTTTTTTAAAACCCGCAGAAATCCTTGAAAAAAGTTAGTTCAAAATTTAAACCTGTTTTTAAACCCCCAGAATTCACTGAAAATAGGATTTAACTGTAAAACGTTGAAAAAACAAGTTAAATTTCCCTTTTCCCAATTTTAGAGAAGAGTGTAAAAAAGTTTTTTCTACCCTTTGGTGAATTCCCCCAAGTAGAAAAAGGCCCATTAAAAGGAAACAGCTAGAAATCATAAAAAATTCAGAGCAAATACTAATAAAAATAAAAGAATTAGAAAAACAAGTGGAAAAAAACATCAAAAAGTAAGTTTTTATCCCAGAAAGGATTTTAAACTAAAAAGAAATCCTTTAAATGAGTTACTTTACAAAAACAAGTGTTTTTTAAAACCAAAATGGGAAAATTTACTGAAAAGTAGTTTCAACTGTAAAAAGTTGAAAAGAAAAATTTTATGTACTTTCCCCAAATTCAGAGAAGATGTATAAATTTTTTTCTAAAATGTGGGGGAAAATCCCACAATAAAAAAAAGGCCCATTATAGGAAACACGGGAAAATTGTAATCCTTTTGGGAAAAAACTAAAGAAAATCACAGAAATTTTTAGAGAACAAGGTAAAAGGCCCTTTAAAAAGTAAAATCTCTAGTCAGAAAGGGGTGTTGTAACCCCTGCAAAAAATCCTTTAAATAAGTTATTCACATGAAAAACCCTTTTTTAAACCACCAGAATTCACTGAAAAATAGTAAATTTAAATGTAAAACGGGTTTAAAGACAAGTTAGTACCCTTCCCAATTTCCCGAGGGAAAAGTGTAAAAGTTGTTTTTTACATGTGGTTTAATCCCCCAGTAGAAAGAAGGGCCCCTAAAAGGGAAAAAGCTAGAAAACAGTAGTAATTTTTGAAACAAAACAAAGAATATAAAAAGAATTATGAAGAACAATGGAAAAGACCTCAAAAAAGTAAGTTTTTCTAGTCTAGAAAGGATGTTTAAAAAATAAAAGAAATCCTTTAAAAAAGAAGTTACTTTCCCAAAAACAAGTTTTTCAACCCAAATGGGGGGCCCCTGAAAAGTAAATAAATTTAACGTAAAACATTTAAAGACAAGTTTATGTAGCTTCGCAAAATTCAGAAAAAAAGTGTAAAAGTTGTTTTTTACATTGGTGAAATCCCCCCAAGTTTGAGGAGGAAGGCCCATTAAAAGGAAACCGCTAGAATCATATAATTTGGGCCCAAAAACTAATGAATATAAAAGAATTTAAAAAAACAATGGAAAAGCATCAAAAGTAAGTTTTTTCTAGGTTTGAAAAAGGGGGGTTTTACACTACAGAAAAACCTTTAAATAGAGTTACTTCAAAAAAGAAACAAATGTTTCAACCCACTAGAATTCAATGAAAAGTAGTATTTAACTGTAAAACAGTTGAAAGACCCAAATTTAAAGTAGCTTCGCAATTCAGAAAAGAGGGTAAAAAATTTTCTTCTAAAAGTGGTGAAGTCCCACCCAAATAAAAAAAGGCCCATTATAAGGGAAAAAGGGTAGAAATCAGTATAATTCTGAGAAATACTAATGAATATCACAGAAATTTGAGAGAACAATGGAAAAGAATCCCAAAAAAAAAAGTCCCTTATCCCAAAAGGATTTTAACAAAATGAGAAATCCTTTAAATAAGATAGTTTTACAAGAAAACCCGTGTTTGAAAAACCCCCAAAATTCCCCTGAAAAATATTAAACTGTTAAAAAAAGTTGAAAGACAAGTTTATGTACCCTTTTCCCGTTTTAAAAGAGTGGGAAAAGTTTTTCTACCTGGGTGAAATCCCAAAAAAGTAAAAAGGGAAAAACCCATTATAGGAAACCGGTTTAAAATAGTAAAATTCGAAACAAATATAATAAAAAATCACAGAATTTTTGAGAGAACAAGTAAAAGACATCAAAAAAGTAAGTTTCTAGGCTAAAAGGTGTTTAAAACACAGAAATCCTTAAAAAGATTACTTCACAAGACAAGTGTTTTAAAACCCCCCGGAAATTTCACAGAAAAAAGGGGAGTTTTTCAAATGTAAAAAGTTGAAAACAAATTTATTGCTTCGCAATTCAAAAAGAGTGTAAAATTTGTTTTTACATGTGGTGAAAATCCTACAAGTAGAGGGGAAGGCCAATTTTTGAAAAAGCTGGGAAAAAAATAGTAATTTGACAAATACTTAAAAATATCACAGAATATGAGAGAAAAGTAAAAAGAATCAAAATGTAATCTCTAGACTAAAAGGAAGTGCCCCCGAAAAAACCTTTTAAAAATAGTTTTTTCAAATGAAACCAGTGGGTTTTTTTTAAACCCCCAAATTTTACTGAAAAGTAGAAAATTTAAAAGGGAAAACAGTTGAAAACAAGTGTTAAAATTGCTTCCCAAATTCAGAGAAGAGTGTAAAAAATTGTTTTTACATGTTGAAAATCCCCCCAAATTTGAGGAGAAAGGGCCCCTTAAAAGGAAACAGAAAAAAACAGATAATTCGAGCAAATATAATAATATCCCCGACAATGAGAAACAAGTGGAAAAAACATCAAAAGGGAAGTTTCTAGTCAGAAAAAAGGGTTTTACACTCGAAACCTTGAAATAGAGTTTTCAAAAGAAACCAAATGTTTCAAACCAAAAGAATTCACTGAAAAGTAGTATTAACGGGAAAACTTGAAAGTCAAAATTTATGTACCTTTTGCAAGTTTTAGAGAAAGTGTAAAAAGTTTTTTTCTACAGTGGTGAAATCCCCCCAATTTAAAAAAGGGCCCCAAATAGGAAACAGCTAGAAATCATATAAATTTGAGCAAATACTAAGAATTTTAAAAGAATTTTGAGAGAACAAGTGGAAAAGCATCAAAATGTAAGTTTCTAGTCTAGAAAAAGGGGTTTTCACTACGAAATCCTTGGGAAAAAAGAGTTTACTTCACAAGAAAAAAAAAAGGTTTTTTAAACCCCAAATAGAATTCACTGAAAATTTTGTATTTAACTGAAAACAGTTTTAAAGACAAGTTTATTAAAACTTCCCCCAATTTCAGAAAAAGTGTATAAATTTTTCTTCTACATGTGTTTGGGCCCACAAGTAGAGGGGAAAAGGGCCCCTTAATAGGAAAAAGCAAGAAATCAGTAGTAATTTGAGCCCAAAAACTAATGAATATCCCAAATATGAAAGAAAAAATGGAAAAAATATCAAAATGAAGTCTCTAGTCAAAAAAAAAATGTTTTTTTTCCTTAAAAATCCTTTAAAAAGATTTTTCACAAGAAACAATGTTTTTAAACCCCCCAGAATTTTCACTGAAAATAGATTTAACTGTAAAAAAAGTTGAAAACAAGTTTATGGGCCTCCAAATTCAGAAAAGAGTGTAAAATTTGTTTTTACATTTTGGGGGAAATCCCACAAGAGAGGAGAAGGCCCATTAAGGAAAAAGTTTGAAATTATATAATTTTGAGGCCCAAAAAATAAAGAATACCAGACCTTAAAAAGAGAACAAGTGGAAAAAAAAATCAAAATGTAATTTCAAATCTAGAAAGGATTTTTTACACTAAAAAATCCTTAAATTGAGTTTTTTCACAAAAAACCTGTTTAAACCCCCCAGAATTCCCCTGAAAATATTTTTCAACTGTAAAACATTGGGAAAAAAATTTATGTAAACTTTTCCCAATTTTAAAAAAGATTTTATAAATTTTTTCTACATGGGTAAGTCCCACAAGTAGAGGGGAAAAAGGGCCCCCTTTTAGGGAAAAAGTTTGAAAAAAGTAGTAATTTTTGGCAATAAAATGAATATACAGAAAAACCCTTTTTTTAAGAAAAGTGGAAAAGATATCAAAATGTAAATTTCTAAATCTAGAAAGGGTTTTACACGAAAAAATCCTTGAAATTTTGATTTTTCAAAGAAACCAATGTTTTAAAACCAAAAAGGGAATTTTACGAAAATTTGTATTCAACTGGGAAAAAGTTGGGAAAAAAAAAGTTTTAATTTAGCTTCTCCAAAATTCAGAGAAGAGTGTAAAAATTTTTTTTTTACCCTGTGGTGAAGCCCCCCCAATAGAGGAGAAACCCATTATAGGGAAAAAAAGTTTGAAATCAGTAGTAATTTTGAGCAAATATAAAAATCACAGAAAGGGGAGAACAAGAAAAAGACATCAAAAAAGAAGGTCTCAATCTGGAAAGATGTTTTACACGCAAAAATCCCTTTAAATTGAGGTTTTTCACAAAAACCAATGTTTCAAACCCCCCAGAATTCACTGAAAATATAAATTAAATGGAAAACATTTGAAAGCAAGGGTTTTGTAGCTTCCAAATTCAGAAAAAAGTGTATAAAAGTTGTTTTTACAGTGGGGAAGTCCCACAAGAAGGGAAAAAAACCCCCTTTTAAAAGGGAAAAACTAGAAATCAGTATCCTTCGAGCAAATACTAATGAATAAACAAATTTTGAGAGAACAAATGGAAAAGACATCAAAAATTAAATTTCCCAGTCCAGAAAGGAGGGTTTACCCCTACAGAAATCCGGGGAAAAAGTTACTTCACAAGAAACAAAATTTTTCAAAACCCCCCTAAATTCACTGAAAAGTATATTCAACTGTAAAAATTTTTTAAAACAAGTTTTGAACTTCGCAAAATTCAGAAAGAGTGTAAAAATTTCTTCTACATGTGGTGAAATCCCACAAGTAGAGGAGAAGGCCCATTATAGAAAAAGCTAAAAATCAGTATTTAATTTGAGCAAATACTAAGAAATACAGAATAATTTAGAGAACCCAAAGGAAAAGGGAAACAAAATGTAAGTCTCCCCGTCTAGAAAAAAGGGTTTTAAAACTACAGAAATCCTTGAAAAAGAGTTACTTCACAAGAAACAATGTTCAAACCCCCTATTAAATTTACTGAAAAGTAGTATTCAACTGAAAAAAAGTTGAAAAAACAAGGGGGTGTACTTTGAATTCAGAAAAGAGTGTTTAAATTTGCTTCTACCCGGGGGTGAATCCCACAAAAAAAGAAGGCCCCTATAAAGGAAAAAAGCTTTGAAAAACATAGTAATTCTAGGAAAAACCCAAATGGGGGGGGGAAAATCACAGGGCCTTATGAAGGGAAACAAGGGGGGAAAAGGGGGGGGGAAAACAAAATTAATCCAAATCTAGAAAGGATGTTGTACACTGAGAAATCCTTGAAATTGGGGAAAAGTTTTTACATGAAACCATTTTTTAAACCAAACCCAAAAAATTTACTGAAAAGAATATTAAAATGAAAAACAGTTGAAAAAACAATTTTGGACTTCCCGTTCAAGAAGAGTGTATAAAGTTGTTTCTACATTGGTGAAGTCCCCCAAGTAAGGAAAAGGGGCCCCCAAAAGGAAAAAAAAGTTTGAAATCGTAGTCCAAATTTTGACAATATAAGAATATAACAACTTAAAAGAGAGAACAAGTGGGAAAAAAATCAAAATGTAAATTTCTAGGGCTAAAAGGGATTTAAACACTACAGAAATCCTTGAAATAGGGTTAAATTTTCCCCAAAAAACCAAATGTTTTACAACCAAAAAGAATTCACTGAAAATAGTATTTAACTGTAAAAAGTTTAAAAACCCAATTTTATTAGCTCCAAATTCCGAAAGAGTGTAAAAATTTGTTTTTACATGTGGTGAAACCCACCCAAATAGAGGGGAAAACCCATTTTTAGGAAACAGCTAAAATCAGGGAGTAAAAAGCAAATACTAATGAAAATCCCAGAATAAATGAGAGAACAAGTGGAAAGACCAAAATGTAAGCTCTAGTCTGGAAAAAATTTTGTACACTCAGAAATCCTTAAATAAGTTTTTCTTCACAAAAGCAAGTGTTTTTAAAACCCCCTAGAATTCACTGAAAATAGAAACCCAAAAAAAAAACAGTTTAAAGCAAGTTTAAAAAACTTCCAATTTAGAAAAAGAGTGTATAAATTTTCTTCCACATGTGGGGAATCCCCCAAGAGAAAAGAAGGCCCCTTATAGGGAAAAAACTAGAAATCAGTAATAAATTTTGACAAATACAAAAGAATATCACAGATATGAGAGAAAAAGTGGAAAAGAATCAAATGTAATCTCTAGTTCCAAAAAAAGGAAGTTTACACCCCCAAAAAAATCCTTAAATAGAGTTTTTCAAAAGAAACCAAAGGTTTTAAACCCCCCAGAATTCACTGAAAAATAGTATTCAACCCTTAAAAATTGAAAGAAAGTTTAAGTAAACCCTTTTCCCCCGTTCAGAAAAAAAGTGAAAAATTTTTTTCTAAAATGTGGGGAAGGCCCAAAAAGTAAAGGGGAAGGGCCCCTTTTAGAAAAAGGTGAAAAAAGTAGTAATTCTGAGCAAATATAAAATGAATTTTCACAGACCTTTTGAGGAACAAGTGGAAAAAAAAATCAAAAAGTAAGTTTCTAGTCTAGAAAGGATGTTTCCCCTACAGAAAACCTTTAAATAGAGTTACTTACAAAAACCAAATGTTTCAAACCCACTGAATTTTACTGAAAAGGGAGTTTTTCAACTGTAAAACCGTTGAAAGACAAGTTTTAGTAGCTTTGCAAAAAGTTCAGAGAAGAGTGTAAAATTGCTTCTACAGGGGGTGAATTTCCCCCCATAAAAAGGGAAACCCCTTTAAAGGGAAACCCGGGTAGAAAAACAGTAGTAATTAGAGAAAAAATAATGAATATCCAGAATTTTGAAGAACAAGTGGGAAAAGGGCATCAAAATTTAAGTCTCTATCTAGAAAGATTTTTGTACACTCAGAAATCCTTTAAAATTAAAATATTCACAAAACCCCGTGTTTTTAAACCCAACCAATTCACTGAAAAGTATATTAAAAAGTAAAACAGTTTAAAGACAATTTATGTACTTGAATTCAAAAAGAGTAAAAATTTTTTTCTACATGGGGGTGAAGTCCACTTTTTGGGGGAAAGGGCCCCTTTAGGAAAAAACTAGAAAACATTAAATAAAACGGAGGGAAATACTAAAAATATAAAAAGACCTTTTGAAGAACAAGTGGGGAAAAAAATCAAAATGTTAAAATTCCTATCTAGAAAGGATGTTTAAAACTAAAAAAATTTCCTTTAAAAAAGAGTTTTTCCAAGAAACCAAAGTTTTAAAACCCCCCAGAAAATTTCCCGAAAATAGTATTCAACTGAAAAAAATTTTTAAAGACAAAATTTAAAGTACTTCCCAAGTTCAGAGAAAATTAAAAGTTTTCAAAATGTGGTGAAATCCCACAATAGAGGAGAAGGGGCCCCTTATAGGAAACAGTTTGAAAAATTTGTAATTGAGCAAATCTAATTTAATATCCAGATTATGAAGAACAAGGGAAAAGCCCTCCAAAAAAGTAAGTTTCTAGTCTAAAAAAATTTTTACACTACAGAAATCCCTTTAAATAGATTACTTTACAAAAACAAGTGTTTCAAAACCCCCTGGGAAATTCACTGAAAAGTAGTATTTAACTGTAAAACAGTTTTTAAAAAAAAAATTTAAAAGTACTTTGCAAGTTTAGAAAAGAGGTATAAAATTTTTTTCTACTTGGGGGAAGGGCCCCAAGAGAAAGGAGAAGGGCCCCTTAAAGGAAAAGCTAGAAATCATAGTAAATTTTGACAAAAACTAAAAGAAAATCACAGAATATGAGAGAACATTTTAAAAGATATCAAAATGTAAATTTCTATCAGAAAGGATGTTTACACTAAAAAATTTCCTTTAAAAAAAGTTTTTCACAAGAAACCAAAGTTTTAAACCAAAAAATTCCCCTGAAAAGATGTTTCAAACTGTAAAAAAGTTGAAAAACAAGTGTTTAAATTTAAACTTTTCCAAATTCCCGAGAAAATGTATAAAGGTTTTTTCTAAAATGTGGTGAAGTCCCCCAAGTAGAAAGGGGGAAACCCCCTTAAGGAAACAGTTTTGAAAAAAGTAGTAATTTTGAAACAAATATAATGAATTTTCACAGACTTTGGAGAAACAAGGGAAAAGACATCAAAAAGTAATTCCCCAGCTAAAAGGATGGGTTTACACTCAGAAATCCTTTAAATAAGTTTCTTTCCCCAAGAAACAAGGGTTTCAACCCCCCTGGGAAATTTACTGAAAATAGAAATTTAAAGTAAAACCGTTTTAAAGTCAAGTTTATGTAGCTTTTCCCAAATTCAGAGAAGAGTGTAAAATTGCTTCCACATGGGTTTAAACCCACAAGTAAAAAAAGAAGGCCCCCTTATAGGAAACAGCTAGAAAACAGTATTTAGACAAATACTAATGAAAAACCCCAGAATTTGTTTAGAGAAAAAAGTGGGAAAAACATCAAAAAAGTAAGTTTCAGTCCCCAAAAAGGATGTTTAAAAAACAAAATCCTTAAAAATTTGAGGTTTCTTTACAAAAGAAAAAAGTGTTTCAAAACCCCCCCTGGGTTTTACGAAAAGTAGTTTCAACCGTAAAACATTTAAAGACCAGTTTATGTAAGCTTCGAAGTTTTAAAAAGGGGTGTATAAATTTTTTCTACATGTGGTGAAGGGCAACAAGTAGAGGAGAAGGCCATTAAAGAAAAAGCTTTGAAATCCGTATCATTTAGCAAAAAAAAATGAAAAATCACAGATATGAGAAAAACAAGTTAAAAGAATCAAAAAGTAAATCTCTAGTTCCCCCCCCCCCAAAAGGTGTTGTAACCCCTGAGAAATCCTTTAAATAGAGTTTTGTTCACTGAACCATGTTTGAAACCACCAAAAAATTTACTGAAAAGTAGTTTTTCAAATGAAAACAGTTTTAAAACAATTTATGTTCCCTTTTCAATTCAGAGAAGAGTGTAAAAAAGGGCTTCTACATGTGGTGGGAATTTCCCCCAAGTAGAAAAGAAAGGGCCCAATTTTAGGGGAAAAAAAGAAATCAGAAGTAAATTTTAAGCAAATTAAAAAAAATCCCCAGAAAAATAGAGAACAAGTGAAAAGACAACAAAATGTAATTTTCTAGTCTAAAAAAGGGGAAGTTTACACTCAAAATCCCTTTAAATAGAGTTTTTTTTCACCAAAAAACCAATGTTTAAAAACCCCCAAAATTTACTGAAAAAATAGTAAAAACCAAAATGTAAAACCCTTGAAAGAAAAAGTTTTAAGTGCCCTTTTCCCAAATTTTAAAAGAAGATTTTTATAAAATTGTTTCTACATTGGGTAAATCCCCAAAAAGGAGAGAGAAAAGGCCCATTAAAAAGGGAAACACCCAAAAAATTAAATGTCCAAAAATGACAAATCCCCTTTAAAATCAAGAATATGAGAGAACAATGTAAAAGAATCAAAAAGTAAATTCTAGTCTAGAAAGGAATTTTACCCAACCCGAAAACCCTTTAAATAAGTTAACCCTTTCCCAAAAAACAAATGTTTCAACCCAAATAAATTCACTGAAAAAGGGATTTCAACTGTAAAAAGTTGAAAGGGCAAGTTATTAGCTTCCCACTTCAAGAAGAGTGGGGAAAAAATTTTTTTTTTCTACATGTGTGAAGTCCCTTAAACAAGTAGAGGGGGAACCCCCTTATAGGGAAAAAACTAGAAATCAGTAGTAAATTTTGAGGAAATACTAAAAGAAAATCACAGATATAGAGAACAAGTGAAAAAAAACATCAAAATGTAAAATTTCTAGTCGGGAAAGGGTGTTTAAACACAGAAAAACCCTTTAAATAGAGTTACTTCACAAAAACAAAAGGGGGTTTTTAAACCCCCTGGGAAATTTACTGAAAATAGATTCAAATGTTTAAAAAAAGTTGAAAGCAAGTTTATTAGCTTCCAAGTTCAGAGAAAAGTGATTTAAAAATTCTTCCACATGGGTGAAGTCCCCCAAGTGAAAAGAAGGCCCCCTTTTAGGAAAAAAGCTAGAAATCAGTAATCCTTCAAGCCAAAAAAACTAAAGAATACCAGAAAAGTGAGAAAAACCAAATGGAAAAGACATTAAAAAAGTAAGTTTCTAGCTGGGAAAAGGGTGTTTAAACTCAGAAATCCTTTAAAAAAGAGTTTCTTCACAAAAAACCAATGTTTCCAAAACCCCCCTGGAAATTTACTGAAAAATAGTATTCCGTAAAACAGTTGAAAGACAAGTTTATTTAGCTTCCCCCCAAGTTTAGAGAAGGGGGTATAAAGTTGTTTTTACATGGGTGAAACCCAAAAAGTAAAAAGAAGGCCCCTTATAGGGAAAAATAGAAATTTAGTAGTCATTGTGGGGAAATAAATAATAATAATTTACAGAATATGAGAAAACAAGGTAAAAGACATCAAAAAGTAAATCTCTAGTCAGAAAGGATGTTTTTACACCTGCCGAAAAAATGAAATGAGTTCGTTTCACAGAAACCATTTTTTGGGAAACCCCCAAAAGAATTCACCTGAAAAAGTAGTATTCAAATGTAAAACAGTTTAAAAAACAAGTTTAAAGTATTCCAAGTTCAGAAAGAGGGATAAAGTTGCTTTTTACATGTGGTGAAGTCCCACAAGTAAAAAGAAAGGGCCCCCTTTTAGGAAAAAGGGAAAAAATCAGGGAGAAAAAAGGCAAATACTAATAATATTACCCGAAATTAAGAACAAGTTAAAAAAACATCAAAAAATTTTAAATTTTCTAGTCTAGAAAGGATGTTGACCCTCGAAATCCTTTTAAAAAAGAGTTAGTTCAAAATGAAACCCCGTGTTTTTAAAAACCCCCAAAAAACACTGAAAAAATGTATTCAACTTAAAAAAAGTTGAAAAGACAAGTTTATGGGGTTTTTTAGTTCAGAGAAATTTTTTTTAAAGTTGTTTTTACAATTTTGGGGAAGTCCCCCAAGGAAGGAGAACCCAAATTTTAAGGGAAAAACCCAGAAATTTAATAGTAAATTCCCGAGAAAAACTAATGAATATCAAGAATTTTGGAGAACAAGGGAAAAGACATCAAAATGTAATTTCTAGCCTAAAAAGGAATTTTACCTCAAAAATCCTTGAAATAAGGGGTTACTTCACAAGAAACCCAAATGGGTTTTTAAACCCCCTGGGAAATTCCCCTGAAAATAGTATTCAAATGAAAAAAAGTTTTAAAGACAATTTTTGGGAGCTTTTCCCAAGGGCAAGAAAAGTGTATAAATTTGGGTTCCCACATGTGGAAGTCCCACAAGTAAAAAGAAGGGCCCCTTAATAAAGGGAAAAAGCTAGAAATCAGTAAAAATTCGAGGAAATACTAATGAATATCACAGACCTTAGAGAGAACAAGTGGAAAAGACAAACAAAATGTAAGTTTCTAGCTAGAAAGGGTGTTAAAAAACTCAGAAATCCTTGAAAAAGAGTTTCTTCACAAGAAACCAAATGTTTAAACCACCAGAATTCACTGAAAAGTAGTATTTCAAAATGTTTAAAAAAGTTTAAAGACAAGTTTTTTAACCCTTTCCCAAATTCAGAGAAAAATTTTAAAAGGTTTGTTTTCTACATGTTTTGGGGAAATCCCCCAAGTAGAAAAGAAGGCCCATTATAGGAAAAACCCAGAAATCAGTATCCCCCTTCCGAGCAAATACCTAATAATTAAAAAAGAAAAAAGTGAAGAACAAGTGTAAAAGACAAAAAAGTAATCTCTAGGGCTGAAAGGTTTGTACACTGCCCGAAATCCTTAAATAGAGTTACTTCACAAAAACCCCCTTTTAAACCCCCCAAAAATTCACTGAAAAGTAGTATTAAAAAGTAAAAAAATTTAAAGACAAGTTTAATAGCTTTGCAAAATTCCCGAGAAAAAGTTTTATAAAAATTGTTTTTACATGTGGTGAATCCCACAAGTAAAAAAAAAGGGCCCCTTAAAAGGGGAAAAAGCTAGAAATTTAGTAGTAAATTTTGGCCCAAAAACTAATAATATAAAAAGAAAAGGAGAGAAACAGTAAAAGACATTTAAAAATTTGTAAACTTTTAGTCTAAAAAGGAGTTGAAAAACTCAAAATCCTTAAAAAATTTTTTTCACAAGAAACCAAATTTTAAACCCCCCAATTCACTGAAAAAAATAGTATTCAAATGTAAAACAGTTTTAAGAACCCAAATTTTATGTAGCTTTTCCAATTCAAGAAGAGTGTAAAAATTTTTTTTCAAAATTTTTGGTGAAATCCCCCAAGTAGAAAAGGCCCATTAAGGAAAAGGGAAAAATCAATTTGTAAATTTTGAAACAAATTTCTAATGAATATTAAAAGAATATTAGAGAACAAGTGGAAAAAAAACCCTCAAAAGGGAAGTCCCCCTAGTCCCAGAAAGGGTGTTTTACCCTCAGAAATCCCTTAAAAAAAATTTTTTCACAAAAACCCAAGTTTAAACCCCCCAGGGGTTCACTGAAAAGTAGTAATTTTAACTGAAAACATTTTAAAGACAAGTTTATTAGGTTCCCCAAGTTCAGAGAAGAGGGATAAAGTTGTTTCACATGTGGTGAAGTCCCACAAGTTAAAAGGGGGGCCCATTAAAGGAAACAGTAGAAAAACAAAAAAATAAATTCCCAAAAATACTAATGAATCCACAGAATATGAAAAGCAAGGGAAAAGACATCAAAAAAAGTAGTTTCTAGTCTAGAAAGGATGTTTAAAAACCCAGAAAAATCCTTTTAAAAAGGGGTTTTTCACAAGAAACCAAAATGGTTTTAAAAAAACCCGGGGTTCACTGAAAAGTAGTATTCCAAATGAAAAAAGTTTAAAGCCCAAAGGGGATTAAACTTTTCCCAAATTCAGAAAAAAGTGTAAAAGTTGTTTTTCATGTGGGGGAAGTCCCCCAAGTAAAAAGAAACCCATTTTTAAAGGGAAAAAGCCCAAAACCCTTAAATAATTCGAGAAAAACCCAATGAATATCACAGACTTTAAAGAGAGAAAAAGTGGAAAAAAACACAAAATGTAAGTTTCTAGTCTTTGAAAGGGTTATCCCCTCAGAAATCCTTGAAATAGATTATTCACAAGAACCCAAAGGTTTTAAACCCCCGAATTCACTGAAAAATAGTATTTCAACCCGTAAAAAATTGAAAACAAGTTTAGGGAACCCTTTTCCCAAATTCCCGAAAATTTTATAAAGTTTTTTTCAACATGGGGTGAAGTCCCACAAGGGAAAAAAGAAGGCCCCTTAAGGAAACACCCAGAAAAAACATAGTAAATTTTGAGCAAATACTAATGAATAAATTAAGAATTTTGAGAGAACAAGTGTAAAAAAACATCAAAATGTAAGTCTCTAGCTAGAAAAAGGGTGTTGTTTCACTGGGGAAAAACCTTTAAATGAGTTATTTTTTCCCGAAACCATGTTTGAAACCACCAAAAATTCACCCGAAAAGTATATTAAAATGTAAAAAAAGTTAAAAAAAAAAAATTTATATAAACTTTTTCCCGTTTCAAGAAAAATTTTTAAAGTTGTTTCTACCTGTGGTGAAGTCCCACAAGTAGAAAAGAAGGCCCATTATAGGAAACAGCTAGAAATCAGTAATCATTCAGAGCAAATACTAATGAATATCACAGAATAGTGAGAGAACAAGTGTAAAAGACATCAAAATGTAAGTCTCTAGTCTAGAAAGGATGTTGTACACTGCAAAATCCTTGAAATAGAGTTAGTTCACATGAAAACCAGTTTTTGAAACAACCAGAGTTCACTGAAATGTAGTATTCAACTGTAAAACAGTTGAAAGACAAGTTTATGTTTGCTTCGCAAATTCAGAAAATAGTGTATAAAGTTGCTTCTACATGTGGTGAAGTCCCACAAGTAGAGGAGAAGGCCCATTATAGGAAACAGCTAGAAATCAGTAGTCATTCTGAGCAAATACTAATGAATATACACAGAATAGTGAGAGAACAAGTGTAAAAGACATCAAAATGTAAGTTTCTAGTCTAGAAAGGATGTTATACACTACAGAAATCTTTGAAATAGAGTTACTTCACAAGAAACAAGTGTTTCAACCCACTAGAATTCACTGAAAAGTAGTATTGAACTGTAAACAGTTGAAAAACAAGTTTATGTAGCTTTCCAAGTTCAGAGAAGAGAGTATAAAGTAGTTTTCTACATGTGGTGAAGTCCCACAAGTAGAAAAGAAGGCCCATTATAGGAAACAGCCAGAAATCAGTAGTAATTCTGAGCAAATACTAATGAATATCACAGACTTATGAGAGAACAAGTGGAAAAGACATCAAAATGTAAGTTTCTAGTCTAGAAAGGATGTTATACACTACAGAAATCCTTGAAATATAGTTACTATCACAAGAAACAAGTATTTAAACCCATTGGAGATCACTGAAAAGTAGTATTCAACTGTAAAACAGTTGAAAGACAAGTTTATGTAGCTTCGCAAGTTCAGAGAAGATTGTATAAAATTGTTTCTACATGTGGTGAAGTCCCACAAGTAGAAAAGAAGGCCCATTATAGGAAACAGCTAGAAATTAGTAGTCATTCAGAGCAAATACTAATGAATATCACAGAATAGTGAGAGAACAAGTGTAAAATACATCAAAATGTAAGTCTCTAGTCTAGAAAGGATGTTATACACTACAGAAATCTTTGAAATAGATTTAGTTCACATGAAACCAGTGTTTGAAACCTCCAGAGTTCACTGAAAAGTAGTAATTCAACTGTAAAAACAGTTGAAAGACAAGTTTATGTAGCTTCGCAAATTCAGAAAAGAGTGTATAATTTGGCTTCTACATTTGGTGAAGTCCCACAAGTGGAAAAGAAGGCCCATTATAGGAAACAGCTAGAAATCAGTAGTCATTCTTAGCAAATACTAATGAATATCACAGAATAGTGAGAGAACAAGTGGAAAAGACATTAAATTTAAGTCTCTAATCTAGAAAGGATGTTGTACACTGCAGAAATCCTTGAAATCGAGTTAGTTCACATGAAACCAGTGTTGAAACCACCAGAGTTCACTGAAAAGTAGCATTAAATTGTAAAACAGTTGAGAGACAAGTGTATATAGCTTCTCAAGTTCAGAGAAGAGTGTATAAAGTTGTTTGTTCATGTGGTGAAGTTCACAAGTAATGCAGAGGGCCCATTATAGGACAATGCAGGAAAGCAGCAGTAATTAAGAGCAAATACTAATGAATATCACAGAATTGTGAGAGAACCAGTGGAAAAGATATCAATATGAAGTCTCTAGTCTAGAAAGGATCTTGTACACCGAAGAAATACTTGAAATAGAGTCAGTGTACATTAAACCAGTGTTTGCAACCACTAGAATTAACTGAAAAGTAACATTCAAGTCTAAAACAGTTGAGAGACAAGTGTATATAACTTCTCAAGTTCAGAGAATAGTGTATAAAGTTGTTTGCACATGTGGTGAAGTTTCACAAGTAGAGCAGAAGGCCCATTGTAGACACTGCAAGAAAACAGTAGTAATTTAGAGAAAAATACTAATGAATATCACAGAATTGTGAGAGAACAAGTGGAAAAGACATCAAAATGTAAATATCTAGTCTAGAAAAAATATTGCACTCTGTAAAATCCTAGAAATAAAATAGTGCACAGAAACCATTTTTAAACCCTAAAATGTTTGAAAATTTAACTTTCAACGTACAACATTAGAAAAATGTATAAAAGCTTGTAAATTCGGGAAATGTATAAAATATTTTACACAATGGGAATTTTGAAAATAAGCGAAGGCCCATTGTAGGACACGCAAGAAAACAACAAATTCAAAGCAAATTTATTAATACACAGAATTGGGAAGAAAGTTGAAAAAGACAAAAAAGTAAGACTAGTCTAAAAGGACTTGTACACTGTAGAAATACTTAAATAGATTTTTTCACTTAAACCAGTTTTTTGAAACCACTAAAATTTAACAAAAAGAAACATTCATCAAAACATTTAAAAGTAATTATATACTTCTCAAGTTCAAGAATAGTGTTAAAGTTGTTTTCCATTGTTTTGGGTTTCACAAGTAAGCAGAAGGGCCCCTTTTGAACACGCAAGAAAAAGTAGTAAAATTCAGACAAATACTAAGATATCACAGAATTGTGAGAGAACAAAGGGGAAAAGCATAAAATTAATCCCTAGTCTAGAAAGTTTTTTGTACACTGAAGAAATACCGAGATAGAGTTTTGTGCACTGAAAACGTGTTTGAAAAACCCCTACAATTGATTTAAAAGTAACATTCAAATTCAAAAGTTGAGGACAAATGTATATACTTCTCTATTAAGAAGAGTGTATAAATTTTTTGTACATTGGTGAAGTCCAAAAGTAAGCAAAAAAGGCCAAAAAGACACTGCAAAAAAAGCAGTATAATTTCAAGCAAACACTAAGAAAAAATTTACAGAATTGGGGGAAAAACAAATGCAAAAGACATCAAATGTAAAATCTCTTTTCTAGAAAGTACTGACACGAAGAAATCCTGGGATAAAGTTATGCCCAACCCTGG
>JAULJE010000267.1:0-21262 GCA_030846915.1 Cnephaeus nilssonii
GTGGTCTGCTCTGCAGTTCGGCCTTTACCGCGGTAGAGTGCTGCAACTGCAGTCACTGGCCAGTTTATTAAAGGCTCATAATTTTGATCTCTGTCTCTGGTGGTCGTCTTTTGCGGGTCACTCCATAACACAGGCCACATCATGATTACCGTTACTCTGCCTGCCACTTTGGGGAAGGGGTGATCTATCATTCCATGCTTTTGGTAAGAACAAAAAAATTGAGAGTCCAGGCAGGGTCAGGGGGCGAAGGTCCATCTTCCGTAGCTGTTTCCTGATGAGAGGTGGTGTTGTCAGAGGCATTTTACCCGGGGTCTCAAAGATTCTGATGATATAGGTGTCCCTGTTCAGAGTTCAAGGCCAGATAGATCTCTCCCACCCTCTGGATGAGGAACACATTCTGTTCTGTAAGAAACTAGTAAAACAGCCAAAACCAGTTTGGCTCAGTGGATAGAGCGTCTGCCTGCGGACTGAAAGGTCGCAGGTTCAATTCCGGTCAAGGGCATATACCTTGGTTGCGGGCACATCCCCAGTAGGGGTTGTGCAGGAGGCAGCTGATCGGTGTTTCTCTCTCATCAATGTTTCTAACTCTCTATCCCTCTCCTTTCCTCTCTGTAAAAAATCAATAAAATATATTTTAAAAAAAAGAAAAGAAAAAAAGAAACTAGTGAAACAGTGCATGAGACAGGGGCCAAAGAGCAAAATTAAAAGAATAGATACCAGTCAGCCTCATCTTTCTGAGCATAAGAAGAAACATGGACAAGGTGAGCAGGTTACACTTTTATCTTCTCAGCCATATTTCAAACAGATGTAAAAGGAATTAGCATTTGTTCAGACCATTTCTGAATCTGAACACTCTAGTGTGTCTACAATTTCTAAATTTTTATTTCATAATTTCATACAAATAATTTCTACCTTTGTATAAAAAAGAAAAGATAAAGGAGAGCCAGTCTCAATATATTTTATCTGTTAGGTCGAGGCAGGGGGGAAAGACCACAGCCATGCAAGCATCCGCAAGGTAGATGGTGACAAAGATAACTGGCGCCTTCCCAGACCCCTGCCTGAGGCAGGAATTCCACACCTCTCATGCCCTCCACCCTCCCCTCACTAAACAGCTGTATAAAGGAAGTACCTAAGCCCCCGTTTTGGCGCGAACTCCCCTGGCCCACTCTCAGACCGGTGAGTTTCGCCCGGGAGCGCAAGATTAAAACCTCCCCCCTTTCCATGGCCTGGACTCTGTGTCTTGTTTCCTGCGTCGCAAACCTTTCATTATCTTAATTTATGATGTTTCTTTGATCCCAGAAACTACCTCCCAAGAATGGGCAGATGGGACATGATTTTTGATGTTGGAAATTTTTTTTATTGTGTTTACAGCTTGTGTGCAAACTCTTCCTTTATGCAAGCTCATGGCCTATTGCGGAGATGCCAAATAGTTACATCAGAAATAGTCATGGTTTTAAATATTTTAATGTTTTTATTGAATTCAGACAGAGGAAGAGAGAGGAAGAGACAGATAGAAACAACATTAATGACAGAAAATCATTGATTGGCTGCCTCCTGCATGTCCCCTACCAGGGATCCAGCCCAAAGACAGGACCTGTGCCCTGATCAGGAATCGAACTGTGACCTCCTGTTTCATGGGTCAATGCTGAACCACTGAGTGATACTCGTCAGGCTAATGATGGTTTTAAGTGGAGAAAAGACAAGACGTGAAAACAGTGATCGTGTATGTGTACAACTTGGAATCATTCATATGTTGAAATTATGATGGAATGAGATTGACCTGTTTTCTCAGTCTAGTGTTATCAGTGATGTCAGAGTTCAGAGGGAGGTGACTAAAGAGAATTCCTTCTATGGAATTTCTCACAGGAAAGGAAACTTCAACCCTGACAGGAATTCCTCAATCCCGGCCTCCCTCTGTCCTTTCCTAGGGATGGTCACTGTGGTCAGAGGGTTCTGGGCTCCCCCATAACATGTAACGTTCCTATTATATAAATGTATACATTCTCCAATCACAAGTGATTTGGAAGTATATTCTTTACGTATGTTTGTATTTTCATTTGCTTAATGAAATTTTTGGTGGGAAAATGTGTTTAATTATAACAAAGGCTGATTTAACAAAATTTTCCTTAATGAGGGTGATTTTACAAAGAATTCCCAGAAAATGCTGAGCCTCCACTGATAGAGACAGCTTGTATCATCATAGGAAATACCTGAATAATAATGAGGAGTTAATTGAAGTAGAAACGTTAAAGATCATGCAGGCAGGGATCAAGAGAAATAAGGAACCTGTCACTGCAAAACTGATGGGAAGGGGACCCCTGTTTCCTACAGGCACATTCTCACAGTGTCTCTGTTTTAGAAGGTGACCCCTTCCCAGGTCCAGGGTATTCCCAGTTGGACATGTTAATGTAAAAAACACATTGAAACCTGTAAAGAATTGTTGTGAGTTTATTTGAGCCAAACTGTCGACATATGCCTGGATGCAGAACCTCAATGAATTGAGATAATGCTCCGAAGAATGGCGGGTTACATCTGTATTTATACATTGCAATCAAAGGAGGGACATAGGTGGGTTACACGAAATTCATTGGTGATGGATTAAGGAGGTTGGATAAAGCAAAACTGTGGGAAGCACCTGGGATTGGATAAAAAGTAAAATGATGGACACATACTTAAGTGGGTGCAGGAACAATTAACATGATAATGAAGGAATTTGTGGTATCTGTCCTGGTGCCCACCACATTTGGTTATGCCCCAGGGGTTCCAGGAAAAAGGACAGTTACAAGTTACCCAGACATCTCACAGATATGTTATCTTAGAGGCAAAAAGGCAAATGGGCTCAGGAAAGATCTAAGTTGATCTTTGTCAGGGAAAATATTGGCCTAGGACATGACTGTCCACTATAACCTGTTTGTAGTTAAATATTTAATTTTCAGACCATCTTTTATGGTTATTTTAGGTCTCTGAGTTGGCAAGACTGCCACGCAGGCCTCCTGTGAGCTTGTCAGGTTAGCATGTGGCTCCTTTCGTCCACACTAAAAAAATTTTTATTTTTTAATTTTGTGGACAGAAAGAGTCCACATGCTAACCTGACTAACTGAGGGAAGGTCTGCATTGCAGCCTTGCAAACTGAGAGACCTAAAGTGACCACATGGATGGTCTGAAATTAAACTTTTTTATTGTTACTGATAGATCCTCCCTTCCCCCAACTGATGGACGGAGTATGACGTAAACTCCACCTGCAGCCCGAACATTCCTGAACACCTTATATAGACTGTACATTGAACCACCAATCAGCACCTGCCAAATACCCTAAGCCCTTGATTCCTAAGTCCCTAGGTGCCTAATCAAGTGCCTTGTATGAAACCACCAATCAGTGTGTGCTGAGTGCCCTAAGCCCCGTCCCCTCCTTTCACTCCAGCACACTCTCTCTTTTTCCCTCTGGAAGGGAGCTGGCAGGGGTCTTCTCTCCAATAAAACCTGTGCCCTGGTCCCTGGTCTCCGGCCCTCTGTTTCATCTTTCAGTTACAGAATTCACCAGGTGACCGAAAAATGCACAGGAGTACTCGGAGATCCAGGATAAACCCATTTATTTCCAGATGTTTCACACGTACTAGTACATTGACTCCGGGGGTAAGTTCTCCAAATCCTGAGTGGATGAATATGGAGGAAGCTTTCCCTGTATACCCATTGGTTTCTTTGTTTCTATCTGTTTCATAACTACCAGGCTTTGTGGTGGGCTCCACAGCCCCTCCGGAGTCAGAAGGGGAAGTTAGATCCTTTCTAAATGCCTGGTCTGGGTGGTGCCAATGACCTCCCCTTCAGCTAAGCTGTTACAGTCTTTGTTTATGGAACTTTGTAAAACAGAGTATTCGGGGAAACAGGTCCTGCAAGACAGGACAGGCATCAATGGAGTTAATTATTGGCCAGCAAGAGTGTTCATTAGAAGACAGGGTACTGGCACAGATTAGATTGCTAGCCCCTCCAGGAATGTCTTATATTCCCCATCATTATATTAAAAAGCAGTCTATGGTGGGTAGACATGTCCTAGGCTGGTATATTCCCTGACAAAGATAAACTTTGGTCATAACTGAGACTATTGTCTATTTTGCACCTGATAACATACCTGTGACAGGTCAGGGTAACTTGTAACTTCCCCTTTTCCAGACCCCTCAGGGCACAACCAATGCATCAGGGTAGAGACCACAATTTCCCTCATTGTTGTTGTTATCATGTTAATTGTTGGCTGTTAACTATCCTGCACCACCTAATTAAAAGATAAAAATGTATCTATCATTTTACTTTTTACCCAATCCCAGAGGTTTCCCCTCTTTGCTTTCTCCCACCTCCCTAATCTATCACCAATAGATTTCATGTAACCCACTTATATCTACTCCTTTGTTGGTAATTTGTAGAACTTGGTGAAAAAACACCATTCTCCATCAATTCATTGAGATTCTGCTTCCTGCCAATTGTCGACAACAGCAACCAGGACCTGAGATGAGAAGCTGGGCCAGAACACACAGTCCTCAGTCCGCACATCAGGAGAGCAATGAGGCGGACATTATGTGAAGTGCATCCACATCCATGCAAGTGGAGGGGCCTGGTTGTGAGACCAAACATGAGGTGAGCTGGGGCGGGGGAGCAGGTACAGCCAGCCTGTGAGGACCAGAAGTGTGTGTATCTGGACTGTTTCTGGGGTACAAGTCTCAGGTGCCAATTTAAGTGAGGAGTTCCTGTGGGACCACCTTTTCGTGAGCACATCCTTAGACTGGACATGGGATTTAGGAGTATGCAGTTCTGGTCCCAGTTTACTTGAGCATTGCCAGAGCCAACCTCACAGGCTCTCAGGAGCAGAGCTGAGTTTTAAGGTTAGGTCTGTCAACAATGAATGTGTTAAGCTATAGAAATGATAAGTTTATTAGTAGTAAAAAAGCCCCTAAGAGGTTTGTTTTGTGTCCAAAGAACATTGCTTGTAAATGCAGACCCAGGCTCAGATTAATTGAAGAGAATTTCCTCTATCAGAACTGCTGCAGTGACACTTGAAGAAGTGCAATTGAGAAAAGGAGCAAATTTGGTCTAAAACGTTTGTAATAATTTCCCCTTTCCCAATTGTGCCCCAATTAATTAATGATCTGCCTAGATTTAGTGGGACAAACGCAGGTGACAAGGGGTCAGCAATAACGGCCTATCCCCTGGTGCTTCAATGACTAGACAGCTGAGCAGAACCGGAACACATCCTACCTAATAATAGACAAATATGCAAATTGACCGCACCTTCGCTATGCCCAAGCCATGCCCACCAGCCAAGCCACGCCCACCAACCAATCAGGACAAGTATGCAAATTACCCAACAAAGATGGCGGCTAATTTGCATATCAAGACAACGTAGAAAGAAGCCAAGAGCTGCAGAAGGGAGCAAAGCTTTGGAGAAGCAAGCAAGCCGGGGGGAGGAGAAAGGAGGAGCGGAGGCGGGGCCGGGGAGAAGGAAGGAGAGCAGGCGGGCTGGCGGAGAAGGGAGAAAAGCAGGGGGGCTGGCGGAGAAGGCAGGGCAGGGGACAAGAGAGGAGAGCAGGCGGGGCGGAGTAGAGTGCAGCAGGAAACCCTATTGCAGGATTTTTCCTGCAATGGGAACGCTAGTGACATATAAGACAGAATCAGTATGCAACCACACAGGGTTTATTTACCTATTCCTAGTGGGTCCTAGGCTCTAGCAAAGGCCACCCGGCGATGCACACAGAAGGACGGATGACGAAGACGGAGACAGACAGGCGGCCGCAGTTGGTTCAGACTCACACAGCAGAGCAGTCGGGCTTGTCTCACGAAGCAACATGGAGTCCTCCTCTGTCAGGCAGGAGACGTCGACTGAAGAAGGTCCAGTGCTTATATAGCTAGTAGTAAACAACGTGTGTCTTATCAGTGTGGGTCAGAGTTCACATCAAGATAGTGGGGCATTCACCATGTTTATAACATTTTGGAAGTTACTGAGTATTGGGGTCTCCACACAGCAAACATTTTACCCAACAATCATTTCATACATTAGAGGGGTTTCCTTATGACCATAACATTATAACACCCCCCTCTGACTGTCAAGAGACCTGTTAACGTAAAAAATCATTAAAACCTGTAAAGAATTTTTGTGAGTTTATTTGAGCCAAACTGTTGACATATGCCGGGAAGCAGAACCTCAACGAATTGAGATAATGCTCTGGAGAATGGCAGGTTACATCTGTATTTATACATTGCAATCAAAGGAGGGACATAGGTGGTTTACATGAAATCCACTGGTGATAGACTAGAGAGGCTGGAGAAAGCAAAGCAAGGAAACCCCTGATATAGGATAAAAAATAAAATGATAGACACATACTTAGGTGGGTGCAGGAACAATTAACATGATAATAATGAAGGAATTTGTGGTATCTGTCCTGGCACCCAGACATTAGGTTGTGCCCCAAGGGGTCCAGAAAAAGGGAAGTTACAAGTTACCCAGACATTTCAAGGTTATATTATTGTAGATGCAAAAAGACAGAAAGGCTCAATTAAGGTAAAAGTTGACCTTGTCAGTGAAGATACCGGCCTCGGATGTAACTGCCCACCATAACTGCATTTAGTTAAAGTTTAGTTTCAGACCATCCTTTGTGGTGACTTTAGGTCTCTGAGTTTGCAAGACTGCCATGTAGGCCTCCCCGGAGCTTGTCAGGTTAGCATGTGGCCCCTTTCATCCACAGACCAAACTGAGTGAGCCAAGAAAAGGCCTCTGGTGTTCTCACCATAACAATCTAGGTTCTTATACTTTTTAACTATCCCATGTTTTCCTCTAGTCCTTTTTTTTCTAAAATGAAAATGGCTTTGTTTGTTGCAGCTTACTGACACTATTCAGAATAATACAGTTAATTCAAAATCCTGCCACAAGAGGTAAAAACTGCTTTCGTTTTAAGTGCATGCCTTTCCAGACAACTCTACATGCACAGTTCCTTCCTTCTACTTTATGTGGATTTAATTTACTATTCTAGATTCTAAGAAGGGTGTAAAACTCGTAAATATTCAGCTTGTCTCTTTTCCTAATATGTGCACTTAAGACTGCAAATTTCCCTGTAAATCTTGCAATGTAGTATTTTTATTATCATTCAGTTCTAATTATTTTCTGACTCTTGGGCCCCTGTTCTGGAGCCCTGCTGACAGTGTGAGGCCTGGGGCCTGTGGTTCAGCTCCTGTGTCTGGCATCTGGTAACTGGTGTCTGGTGTCCAGTGCCTGCTTAGGGATCTGGGTTCCTAAACACAGATCTGAGTTCCGACTGCAGTGTCTGTGGTCTCGGGTGAATTCTGTTTAGTCTGGGTTCTGTTTGGGTGTGGCTGGTTTTCTGCATTCCTGTGTGAGGTCCATGTGCAGCTATGACATCAGGGCCTGATATAAGGTATCCTGTGTCATTCTCTGGCACCTGGTGTCTGGCATTCATGGCCCAAGGTCTGGCTTTCATAGCTGGTTCAAGCCAGGATAGAAAGGAGCAGAGTGGAGTCTGCAACTGGGGCATGTGCTCTTTATGCCTGAGGTTTAGCTTTTGGTTCATGGTCAGCTGTGGGGACCGGGATCTGTTTCTGGGGTCCCGAGCCTGGCTCTGCTGTCTGGTGTCTGTTAACTGATGTTCCTTGTCTTCAGCTCAATGCCAACTGGAGTCCTTGTCATGGCTTGAGGAGCCCTGGGGTCAGGCTGCCCTAAGTGAATTCCCTTTCAGGCTACACAGTTCAGCTCCGCTCTGCTCCAGTCTGTGTGTTCTGGTCTGGTCCTGGCATCTCCTCTTTGCTCAGTTCAGACGACTTTATCAGTCAGTGTAATGTGTAAGGACATTTGCAGTCACTCCCTGAGTTGAGGTTTGTATGATAAGCCCCGTGTAGAAATGAACACGAGGCTCTGTTTTGTTTTGTTTTTATTTTTTGCTAAATTTGAGTTCAGTTATTCATCAGGAGCCCTTTATAGTAGGGATCTTTATTCTTATTGTCCATATCTGTCATCTGCTGTTGCATAGGAAAGTCCTGGGGTAATGGATGAGAAGAGAGCTGGAGGCAGACTTTCTATCCTGGCTTGAACCAGCTATGAAGGAGATGAGGGGTCTGGGGAAGAACGCAGTAGACCCGGGGAACATTTCATTCTGCCTTGAGACCAGTATGTGAGGGGCAGAGCAGGTGTTTGGCTAAGGCATGAGGAGAGAACTGGAAAGAAATTATTTATCCCCTTTCCACACACCTTTAAGGGGGTCATGAGTTAGTGGGCAAGGAGAGACCTGCAGGCACATTCTCCCTCTCTGCTTCACCCACTGTGAAGAGCACAGTGGTTGTTGGGGTACGTGGCCAGGAAAGACTTTGAGAATTCTGTATCACTGCTCCAGCCAGCCTGTGTGGTTACAGCGGTTGCCTGGCAAAAGGAGAACCCCCTGGAGCTGAATTTTCATCCCTGCTTTTGCCAGGATGTGATGGGAAAGAGGACACGAGGAAAGGGGCTGGGGACATGAGGGCCAGTGGAGACCTTGAGATGAATTATGTGTCCTGACTGCAGCCCAGCTCTAATGGGCAGCTGGCGCCTGCGGAAATGGGTGAGGAGAGACCTGGATGCGATGTCTCCGTCCTGGTGCAGGCAGTGTGGGGGTAGAGAGGGTGCCTGAGATAAGGGTGGAGTGCCAGTGAGTGTTTGAGAACCAGAGTGGGTGCCTGGGGTGGGGTGCACTGCAGCCAGCTGGAGTCTGTGAGCACTTTCTCCAGCTGTTTCCAAGTCAGTGCTTCCTCAGGACCAGTTTCCTGGGGCGGGGGGGGGGGGGGGGCATCCTCCTGGTTCCAGTTGGACCCCTTTTTATGATCACCTCCTCTGGACAGGATTCAGGAGTGCACTACTTCCCAATAGACACATTTCAAAATATATATGTATGTATTGATTTTTAGGGAGAGAGGAAGACAGAGGGATAGAGAGATGGAAACATCAATGAGAGTCATCGATCAGCTGCCTCCTGCACAACCCCTAATGGGGATCAAGCCTGCAACCCAGGCATGTTTCCTGACCAGGAATATTACTGTGACCTCCTGGTTCATAGGTCGATGCTCAACCACTGAGACACACGGGCTGGGCCAGATAGATAAAGTAATGGAACAGAATAGAAGGTGCAGTAAGAGACCCAAATCCAAAGGTAAATTTTGTCTGATAAACATGTCTCCTCAGGTCAATAGAAAAATGTGCATTAAATAATAAATGTTGTTGGGCCATGAGGCCAGCAGCTGGTCACAGATAAAAGTCCAGCTGCGGCCCTAGCATGTTGCTCAGTGGTTAGAGGGCACCATTCCCAGCCTGGGGGCTGCATGTGGGAGGCAACCAATGGATGTGTTTCTGTCTCTCTTTCTCCCTTTCTCCCTCTCCCTTCCACTTTCTCTCTCTTTTTAAAAATGTATTTTTATTGTTTTCAGAGATGAAGGAAGAGGGAGAAAGAGATAGAAACATCCATGATGAGAGGGAACCATGGATTGGCTGCCTCCTGCACGCCCCCTACTGAGGATGGAGTCCGCAACTCGGGCATGTGCTCTTGGCCGGAATCAAACCCAGGAACCTTCAGTCTTCAGGTTGATGCTCTATCCACTGAGCCAAACCAGCTAGAGCTCCCTTCCACTCTCTCTTAAAAACTCAATGCAAATATCCTCCGTGAGGATTAACAACTAAAAAAAGGCTAAGCCACTAAGCTTTTTTCTGGAGGGGCGGGGCCGGACTTGAGACTGGAGCTGGTCCTGGACTTAGGGGCATGGCCTCTCCGTGAGTCCCAAACTAAAGACCTGTGGGATGTGAGGGCAGAGCTGGAACTGAGACTAGAGGTGTGTTGAGCCTGAGGGAGCGAAGGTGTGGACCTGAGGAGAGGAAGGTGGCCCAAGTGGAGCCACTTGGGGTTCAGGTACGAGGCAGGAGCTGGCAGACCTGAGGCGAGTGGTGGCCTGGAAGCAGCGTGGCCGGGTCCTGAGGTGTGAGGCCAGCGGCTCAAAGAGAGGCCGGTCGGGCATGAGGCTGAGCCTGAGGCTGAGGCAAGCCCCATGGAGGACATGAGGAGAGTCCGCCAGGCGTGAGGCGTGAGGCGTGAGGCGCCACAGTGGCCGGGACCCCAGGTGAGGCTGCTCTGGGCGGCTCCCCATGGTCACTGCGACTTATTTCTCAGGAGCCACAGCCGCCCCCAGGCTCTCCTGTGGCTGCTTCTGTGCGGAGCCCTCGTGTGTGTCACTGCCCGCAGCCGTAATGGACGTTCTCTGAGGAGTGAAGATGTGTTTCAGCCACAACCACATGGCCCTGTGACTTGGTTGGCCTGTAGCAAACAATATTGTGGCTTTGATCCCAGGTCCATCATGTCCGGGGTTTCTCTATCTCCCTATCCTCTGAGATCAGTGAAGATTAAAGGGGAAATACTTAGATAGTTGAAGCTTGGAAGTTTAGCTTCTGGATGTGAAGCTTTTATTTACCGTCCAAAGGTGGGAATAAAGAGGGCACAGCTGTGCATTGTGCGTGTTGATGTTAAACTGGTAGGTAAGTTAAGAAAGAACCTGTAGTTCCCTCCATTTCTTCCTAAGAGGTTTCCATGGCGATACCTGGGTTAGCCTAAAGGTCTCAGCTTCAGACCTTAAGCAAACAGGAGCCTGCTGGCCACCCCACCCGTACATGTCCCATTGCTTTGGGGTTTTCTTACAAACATAACCTGCCAAGTGTGCTGCGCTTTTCCTAAATATGTCCCTAACCCTCACCATTTCCCCAAACGTTTATATTCCAAATATTACCTCATTGCTTTCCGCATTAACTTGTATGTAAATTAATGGAACAGCATAGAAATGTTAGTAAATGACCCAAAACTATCAATAAATTGTGTAAGATACAGATGTTTCCTTAGATCAGTTGTGTCAACATGCCTCGTAAAATAAGTGGTTTGGGACACAGGACAAACAGTAAGTCGCAGATAAAAGACGACCAGCAGGATTTTGCCTTTCCTGTGGGACCTCTTTTCATGAGCATGTCCTGCGACTGAACACCAGCATCTGGAGCACTGCCTCCCTGTCAGTCTACTGAGCTGCGCGGTCCCATCGTGCAGTCTCTCTGGAGGCAGAGCCCAGGCGCTGAGGCTCGGTCTTTCAGCAATGAATGTTAAAGCTATAAAACGGGGATTCGGCCTGGCCAGTGGTTAGAGCATCAGCCCGAATCCTGAAGGGTCTTGGGTTTGATTCCCAGTCAAGGGCATGTGTCTGGGTTGCAGGTTTGATCCCCAACGAGTACAGGAGGCAGCCAATTGATGTGTCTCCTTCACATGGATGTTTCTCTCTCTTTCCTCCCCCTCCCTCCCTCTCTTCCACTCTCTCTAGAAGATCAAGAAGAAAATATCCTTGCTGAAACTGGTTTGGCTCAGTGGATAGAGTGTCAGCCTGCGGACTGAAAGGTCCCAGGTTCGATTCCGGTCAGGGGCCTGCAGGAGGCAGCTGATCAATGTTTCTAACTCTCTATCTCTCTCCCTTCCTCTCTGTAAAAAAATCAATAAAATATATTTTTTTTAAAAAAGAAGAAAATATCCTTGGGTGAGGATTAACAAAAAAAAAGTGTGTGTGTGTGTGTGTGTGTGTGTGTGTGTGTGTGTGTGTGTGAGAATTTCACAATTTATAGAATGAAGACCCCAAGAGATCTGTTCTGTCTTGAAAAGAAAATAGCTTTTAAATGTTAGAACCAGGCTCAGGTGAATTCCAGGGTCCCAATGCTTAGGAGTTCATCTCAGAACTGCTGGGATTGCACATGAAGAGGTGCAGATTATAAAAGAAGCCACTTTGGGATAAACAATTAGAAACAGTTTTTATTCTCTTTAGACTAAGAGACCAGGCTTGGCGAGCAAAGGAAAGACTTGTGTTGTCACCACAGCAGTCTAGCTTATTATTTATAAACTAGAGGCCTGGTGCACGGGATTTGTGCACTGGTAGGGGCGTGGCCTGTGGGCATCGGCCACTGGGGGAGCGTTGCTCATCCTGGTCAGCTGAGCTCATCCCAGTCAGCCGAGTGGTGCTCTGACTGTGGGATCGCACTGAGTACCATGGGGCAGCTCCTGCAAAGAGGAAGGGAGAGGGAGAGAGGGAGAGAGAGAGAGAGAGAGAAACATCAATGAGAGAGAATCATGTATCGACTGCTTCCTGCATGCCCCCCACTGGAGATGGTGCCCACAACTCTGGCATGTGCCCTGGAATCAAACTGTGACCTCCTGGTTCACAGGTCAACACTCAACCACTGAGCTGCACCGCACAGTCTAGGTTCCTAATATGGATTCAAAACGTAAATTTTCAGCTTTTATTCCTAATATGTGCATATATGAGTGCAAATTTTCTCATTGAGTTTTGGTATGTATTATTATCATTTCATTCAAATTATTTTCCAACTAGAATTGTGATGTATTTTGGGGTTATTTTATTTAGAAGTGAGTTTCATAACTTTTAAATAGAAGGAGTTTCTAGGTGCCTTCTGTTCCTGATTTCTAGAGTAACTGCAATGACAACAAGAAACACTGTATATAATTTCAATTCTTGGAGGTTTGTTGAAACTTGCTTCATAGTACTGCGTGGTCACATCTATACTACTAAAAGGATAATATGCTAATTAGACCGGACGTCTTCTGGACATCCTTCTGGATGTCCTTCCAGACAAAGCCACTGTGGTGGGGGCCGAGGCAGAGGTGGTTAGGGGTGATCAGGCAGGCAGGCAGAGTGGTTAGGGGCGATCAGGCAGGCAGGGTTAGGGTTAGGTGAGCAGTTAGGAGCCAGCAGTCCCAGATTGCGAGAGGGATGTTGGACATCTCTCAAGAGATTCCAGATTGGAGAGGGTGAAGGCTGGGCTGAGGTCCCCCTACAGGGTCTGTAGTCTCTATATATAAAAGGCTAGTATGCAAAGTGTCCCCTCCAGGGTTCAACCAGGAGACTGGGAGTTCGATAACTCGCTATGACATGCGCTGACCACCAGGGGGTGGCACGGAACATGGTGGGTGACCAGCAGCAGCAGCGGGTTGCTGAGGGAGCAAGGGAAGGGGGAGGCGGGGAGGTGGAGAGGGGACTGTCTGGTGGTGGCTCACAGCCAGGCAGGAAGTAAGGGAAGGAGGAGGTGGGGAGGTGGGGAACCTGATTGGCCCTGATTGTCGGCCAGGCCTAGGGACCCTACGTGTGCACAAATTTCGTACACTGGGCCTCTAGTCTCTATATGTAAAAGCCTAATATGCTAACTGTCCAACTGATAGGTTGACCATTAGGTCGACCACTTGACCAGTGGCTGTGACATGCACTGACCATCAGGGGGCAGATGCTCTAACCAGTAGGTTAGCTTGCTACTGGGGTCTAGCCCGATTGGGACTGGGCGAGATGGGCTGGACAGCCCTGGACCCCTCCAGTGGTCCCTCCCTGGCCAAGATGGCCCCGATCAGGACTGGGCGAGAGGGGTGGGACACACCCTGGAGCAAACCTCCTGTGGTCCTTCCCTGTCCTCTAAAATATTTCTTCTAATTAATTTCCTTTCAATGTGCATGAATTTGTGCATCGGGCCTCTTTAAACTATAATTGAAGTGTGCCTGTCTGCTGCCACCTCCTGTGCAACTTGGGAATAACACCTTCCTGCCTTTCAGCAGGAGAGGTTGTTGGGTACAGTGCAGCGGTTGCCAATCTTTCAGACCTCACGGACCAGCATGGGTCCTCGGACTACCAGCTGCCGACTGCTGTTACAGTGGGTTCTGTGAACATTAAATACAGTTTGCTGCTCCAGTTGTTGAAGTTTTTTTACATGTTTACTGAGGTCTTTGTGGGAGGCTATTGGTTCTGAAAGAGGTGTGCTCTGTCTCTGAGTGAGAGAGGTGTGATAAATGTATTATGATTATAAATTTGTCTAGTTTCCCTTGTAGCTCTGTTCTGTGTACTCTGATTTCATGTTATGAAGTGCTTGTGAATTTGGATCTTCCTGATAAAATGAAGTTATTGATCTGAAGTGCTCTTCTTTATTTACAGTAATGCTGTTTGCCTTTAAGTCTCTTGTTTTATCATATAATTTTTATTTGTTTATGTTTGCTTAATATATCCTTTTCCATTCTTTTACTTTGATCTCTTTGTACCCTTATGTTTTAGGTAGCTTTCAGTTTTTATACTAATTATGAGTGAAATGAATTGACTTTGGTTCAATATTTTTTTCCCATTCAGTTGTTCCAACACCATTTATTATATAAGTCATATTTTTCAACTGGTCTAAGGAGATATTTTATTATACCAAATTTCCACATGAATTTTAGTCTGTTACTGTAGTTTGTATTGTGTTCCATCAACTTTTCTATTCACAGGACATTACCCAAGTTTTTAAATTACTGTAGCTTTATAACACAATACATTATTCTATCAGGTCAGGGTAGCTTTTATCCATTCATTTGCTTTTACAGAAGTTTCCTTTATTTTTTTAAAATATATTTTTATTGATTTCAGATAGGAAGGAAGAGGGAGAGAGAGATAGAAATATCAATGATGAGAGAGTATCATTGATCGGTTGCCTTCTGCACGTACCCCACTGGGGATTGAGCCCACAACTTGGGCATGTGCCCTGACCAGGAATCAAACATGACTTCCTGGTTGATGGGTTGACGTTCAACCACTGAGTCACACTGGCCAGGCTACCAGGAGTTTTTTGATACTCATATCTTACCCCTTTTCCCCATCCTATAGTTTTTTTGATTACCTAATGAAAATTAACATGCCACATATCCTGCACTTTCCTAAATATCACCCATTTCACCTCCACAATCTTAAGACCCTGGTTCCCCATTTTCCAACATTTCCTGTTCTTAATATTGCCTTAATGTCTTTGGCATTCATTTGTATGTGAGTTTTCCTTGTGCATGTATTAAACATAGTACATTTCTTATTAATTTGATCATGCTAATTTGGTTATTAGCCCAGCTGTTAGAATTTACAAGGTATGAGGAAATACTTACTTTTTAAATCTGTCACAGTTTTGAAGAGCCAGCCTTGTGAAATTATTGGCTGGGACATGGCTAACTTCTCACACTGCTGCAGCCGAAAGATCCTGGATACCTGCCAGCAAAGGTAAGCATTGTTATTACTCTTTCATTCTGTTGTCCTTTTGTGCATGACACTGCAGGGTTTGGTAGAATTTTGAAGTTCTAGAATTATTTTTTCTCTCTTATACCAGTACATTGACATTTGCATGGGAAAAAAAGTATTTGTGAAACTAGTTGCTTGGACTTAAAGTGATATGGGTTCTCTTTATTGAATCACGGGTTTGTGTGCAACATGAAGATCTGGTTCAGTTCATGCATCTGGCATCTGGCACTTGAGGTCTGGTGTCTGTCTCCAACGCCGGACTGTGGCTGTGGCGTCTTAAGTCATAGATCCCTGCTATATGTCCAGGGTCTGTGGTTTCAGGTCAAATATGTATTAGGGTGTGTGTCTGGGGTTTTGGGTATCTTTGGGCGTGGCTTTGTGTCCTGGGTTCTTGTGTGGGGCCCGAGTGCAGCTATAGATTGAGATTCCGGTGTGTGGAATCTGGTCTGAAGAATCCGCTGTCAGTCTCTGGCATCTGGTTTCTGGCTTTTGTGCTGCATAGTATGCTAGAGTCAGGGGAATCGCTTTGAGTGTGAGTCCCATGGCCAGGGGTCCAGGTTAGGGTTTGTGATCTGCTGTATGGTCCAGGTTCTGGAGTCCAGGGTGTGTGTCTGGGGTCCTGATTGTCTCTGGCATGTAGTGTCTGTCCACTGATGGTCATTGTGTTGAATTCAACACAAATAAGAGTCCCCAAGTTTATAGAGTTGAGGCAGGGTGTTAAAAAGCTAGGAAAAGTCCTTGGCAAGTGGAATGGGAAATCTGAGACTCTCACAGGGCCTAGTAATTTATAGGCCCAACTAATAAGTCACAAGAACGTATCTTCCCTAACCTAGGATGCTTAGGAGCCAATGGGTTACACATTCCAGACCATGTGTGGGCAGATCCCCCTTGTTTGAAGTCCCTTTCCAGTGACATTTTTTTAAGGTGAAACTGGTCAGAGAATGCCCCTGATCACTGTATATGCTCTTTCTAATGCATCAGGATATCAAAGCACACACCTGGGAGTTGATGAATACTCTATTGAGATATTCCAGTGAGACCTCCTCTAAAATTGTCTCCTTTAAAAACCAAGTAAGCCCTAGCTGGTTTGGCTCAGTGGATAGAGCATTGCCCTGTGAACTGAAGGGTCCCGGATTCATGCGCCGTTGGGTTCCCTCAGCCTGGTCTGCACCCTCTGGCAGTCTGGGACTCCTTGGAGGATGTCGGACTGCTGGCCTGCGGGGATCAGGGAAACCGGCAGTCCGTCCGAGATCCCCTAAGGGATGTAGCAGTGTGTGAAGTGGCAGGCAGCTGGGGAGTAGCCCCAGCGGGGGCCAGGAGCTGCTTGTGCTCATCCCGGCCCCACTGCTCCTGCCTATCAGTAGTGTGCTGCTGCCGAGGTGGGAGAGGCTCTTGCCACTGCAGCTGCGCCTGTCAACCGTGAGCTCAGCATATGGTGCCCATCGATCAGCTGAGCGGCACTCCCACTGTGGGAGCACACTGATCACTAGGGGGGCAGCATCTGCATCAAGCATCTTCCTCCTGGTGGTCAGTGCGCATCATAGCGACCGGTCGTTGGTCGTTCGGTCACTTAGGCTTTTATATAGAGAGATAAGAATATTTATACACCTGGCTGGTGTGGCTCAGTGGTTGAGTGTCAGCCTATGAACCTGGAGGTCACAGTTGGATTCCCAGTCAGGGCACATGCCCGAGTTGCAGGGAAGGCTTGATCTCTTGTGGAGGATGTGCAGGTGGCAGCTGATCAGTGATTCTCTTCCAAGGTCAATATTTACCTTAAATAATGCTGTCTATTGTCTTTTACACCTACGATAACATACTTATTATATCTAAAGAGAGAAAGTAAGAGAGAGAGAGGGAGAGAGAGAGAGAGAGAGAGAGAAACATTGATCAGTTGCTTCCCATACGTGCCCCTATCAGTGATCAAATTCACAACCTTGGTCTGTGCAACCTGTCATCGTACTTGCCACCTTTTTGGTATGTCTTTAGTGTGTCCTTTGTGGAGAAGGGATTTCAGATCATCTAAAAATTAAGTTGTTTGTTGTTTTGTTCATGATTTTTACAAATTCCTGTTTTTGGCTAAAAAGTGATATTGGAGGTATTTGTAACTGTTTTCTTGCATTTCCCAGGCCCTCTTTTTGCTCTTTAGGTAGCTTCTTTTGTTGCCTAGAAGATGCAAATGTTAAAGAGAAAATGACTTGTGTGTTTATTTGTCACTAGAGGCCCAGTGCACGAAATTCGTGCACGGGCGGGGGGTGGGGGGTGGGCAGGGGGGTGTCCCTCAGCCCAGCCTGCACCCTCTCCAATCTGGGACCCCTTGAGGGATGTCCAACCACCCGTTTAGGCCTGATCCCATTGGGCAGTTGGGGGGGTGGTCGGACATCCCTCTCACAATCCAGGACTGTTGGCTCCCAACTGCCCTCCCCTGCAGGCCTGGTCCCCCCCAACTGCCCTCCCCTGCAGGCCTGGCACTCCCAACTGTCCTCCCCTGCTGACCTGATTTCCCCCAACTGCCCTCCTCTGCTGGCCTGGTCACCCCTAACTACCCTCCCCTGCCAGCCTGGTGACCCCTAACTGCCTTCTTCTGCTGACCTGGTCACCCATAACTTCCCACAACTGCCCTCCCCTGCAGGCCATTTGTGGCAGCCATCTTGTGGTGGCCATATTATGTCCACATGGGGGCAGCCATCTTTAACCACATGGGGGCAGCCATCTAGTGTTTTGGTGTGACAGTCAATTTGCATATTACTCTTTTATTAGATAGGATTTTTTTTGGCCTGTGAAGAGATTGCTCCAATTTGTCAAAATGAGCCTAATCTTGTGTGTCAAGTGTGTCGTTATTGTGTAATTTTATTGTGTTTAATTTTTTATAATGATATTTATCCCCTTTTAGGTTAGATTAGAATTTCAGAGGGAGAGGGTGCATTGGTCAGGGTCTGGGCCAAAAGTCATGGGTCAGAGTTTAAGGTTCATAGGCAAAATATTAAGGTTCAGAGGTCAGTGCTCATGGTTGAAAGGTAAAGGTGCAAGGCTTGAGCATCAGGGTTCAAGTGTCCTATCAACTGATAAGCATGGGCTTCCGCCCGCCCTTCCACATGCCCGTCACTCTCCGTGCCTGGCCACCTGCCTTCTTTCCGGCTTGCTCTGCCCCAGGGCCTTTGCACATGCCATGCCCAGTTGTGGTGCTGCCTCTTCCTTCCTCCCTCACCTGGTCACTGTATTCACCCTTTGGATCTGAGCTCACACAGGCCACTGGGCCCCACTGAAGGCTCAGTCTCAGGTAGATGCCCACACCTCCAGTGGCAAACCCTCCAGAACACCTTCCCGGGCGAGTGTGCATGCCTCCCGGGACGCCCGGGTCTTGTTCACCATCCGGTGACACGCCACATGCTCCCGCACCAGCTGCTGAGGGCCTGGCACCAGCCGATGCTCCACCCGGTGTCAGGTGTCCCCGAAAGGGAACTTCAGTCCTCGCGTCCATTTTAAGGGCTGCAAATGCCTCCCAGGTGGACCGGAGGTAAGTTCCAGACCCCGCGAAACTTCCAGAATGTTCCTCAGTCGCTCTCCTCAAAAGGACTTTGTCCCTGACTTTGGGGCTGGCCTCCCAGGTCTGGATGGGGCGGGGCAGGGCGGGGGTGTGGCACCCCGGGGCTTCCTGTGAGGACATGACCGTGGCCACGAGGCAACTTGAGGGCAAGCAAGGTGACTCTGGCAGCCGACACTCGCCAAGTCCCCACGCCGGACACCCGAGCCGCGGCCTCCTCTGGGCCTGGTGGCCTGCCGGCTCCGGGAGACCTGAGCCAGAGCCCACGTGGGGGCGAAGCAGCCTTCCCCCTGGTGGATCCGCGGAGGCGCTCCCATCTGGCCTGGAGCAGGCTGGGGCCGTTGCCTCGATGGAGTCCTGGGAGGCAGGGCCACCCCGATGCGCTGTGCCCCTGTCCACACTTCCCAACTTATTTTTAAAATGGTCTTGGCCCTGGCCGGTGTGGATCAGTGGTTAGAGCTTCGGCCTGTACACTGAAGAGTGTCAGGTTCGATTCCCAGGCAAGAGCACGTGCCTGGGCTGCAGGCTCGATCCCTGGCCCGGTTGGGGGCGCGTGCAGGAGGCAAAGAAACCATCTCGCTCTCTCTCTCACCCTCCCCCCTTCCGCTCTCTCTCTAAAAATCAGTGGAAAAACTATGCTCAGGTGAGGATTAACCAAAGGTATCATTTGGCTCCAAGATTTGGCCCCATCATTTGGCCCCATCATTTAGATTAGGTTGATGTGTTTAGGGTGATGGGATTAGATTGATGTGTCTAGGGTGATGGGATTAGGGTGATCGGTTAGCTAGCTATACCCTTCACCTAATCCCATCACCCTAGTTTTTTTGGGTTGCTGCTGTGGTACCCAGCAGGCAGCCATTACTGAGGCAGCCAGTCCTTACAGCGAGATGCTGAGTACTGCGAGACACAGCATGTTTGCAAGAAGCCGCCATCATTGGGGCAGGCCATATGCTGCAAGCCGACATTCCTGAGACCTTCAGTACAGCAGAGGCCCCTGCTAACAAGGCAGCCAGTCCGGGGCCCGGGGCCTTTACCCTGGCAGGCAGGCAGGTGCAGGCCGATTCTCCTGAGGCTGCCAGTAGTTTGGAGGCCACAGGCCTCGAGGCAACCAGTTATACGGAGTTTTTTCTGGTTGCTGCTGTGGTACCCAGCAGTCGGCCATTATTGAGGCAGCCAGTCCGTACAGGGAGGTGCTGAGTACCGCAAGACGCATCGTCCTCACGAGAAGCCGCCATCATTGGGGCAGGCCATATGCTGCAGGCCCACATCACTGATAAGTTCCGTACAGCAGAGGTCCTTGCTAACAAGGCAGCCAGTTTGGGGCATGGGGCTTTACCCTGGCAGGCAGGCAGGTGCAGGATGCCTCTACTGAGGCTGCCAGCAAGTTGGAGTCCACAGCCTCGAGGCAGGCAGTTAAACGGAGCCCGCTCTGGTTTTGGCAGTGGGTATCGTGCAGGCCACCATTTTTGAGGCAGCAGGTCCATACAGACAGGTGCTGAGTACCGCAAGGAGACACAGCATGTTCGTGAGAAGCCGCCATTATTGAGGCAGGCCAATAACTGCAGGCCAACATTCCTGAGATCTTCTGTACAGCAGAGGCCCCTGCTAACCAGGCAGCCAGTCTGGGGCACGGGGCCTTTACCCTGGCAGGCAGGCAGGTGCAGGCCGCCTCTACTGAGGCTACTAGGAGTTTGGAGGTTACAAGCCTCGACGCAGCCATTTCGAAGGAGTTTTATCGGGTTGATGCTGTGGTACCCAGCCTGCTGCCATTATTGAGGAAGCCAGTCCGTACAGCGAGGTGCTGAATACCGCGAGAAGCATCCATTACTGATGCAGGCCTCTTTTCCTAAGGTTACTAGTTGTTTATTTCACAAGTTCATAGGATACTGGTTGCTTGTTACCATGGTATGTGTTACTGGTCACTAATTTCCTGGCAAGTAGGTAACTGATTTCCAGGTCACTAGTTGCCAGGTTAGTAGTTACTAGCTGACTAGTTACTAGATCACTAGTTATTGGTTTACTTGTTCTCCGGTGACTGGTTACCAGGTTACTGTTTACCAGATTACTGGTTCCTAGTTATCAGGTTCCTGTTGTGGCCATTCAAGGAATAACACCTTGTGCTTCTGTTCTTGGTGTTGAAATTCCAGCTAACAGAACAAATAATTGTACCCAAATACAAACAAACAAATGAACCAAAACCCAAAACAAAGAAAAATCCTTAAAATCATTGAGTCTGTCCAGGGTGGGAATCATTTCTTCCCTGGATGGATTGAAGTCAGTGGTCTTGATTTTGCACCCCTTCCCAGCCCAGCCCTGCAAGGGAGGCCTTGCGTGCTGCACTTACATTGTGAAGGTGTGCTTTCCCTCTGTCAGTCCGTACCCTAGACGCTGCCATTATTGAAGCCACCTGTACGGGGAGGCCGCCATTCACAAGACAGCCAGTAGTGGTCAGGTCTCTTACAGATGCAGCCATTACCATTGTCGGCTGCCTTTATTGATGGTACCTCCAGATGCAGGGTTATCATGGGAACATGTTAGTATCACGAAAAAAAAGATTCAACCTAAGTTTTGTGTGGGAACACATTTTTTTTTTTT
>JAULJE010000268.1:0-21206 GCA_030846915.1 Cnephaeus nilssonii
CCTTAATATCTGTAAACATTGTTTCCCGACAAGGAAATCGTGGTTTTAAAGAACATAGAACCGAGTTGGATACTGGGTTTAATTTTTATTCCGGGGCAATTTAGTTGGCGATTTTGAAAGAAGCCTGGTTTAGGGATTAAACCGGATGGAGAGCACCAAGGGGGAGGGGCCACGGGGCAGGGTTAATTACCCAGGGGATAAGATTTTGGCCAGGGGACCCCTGGGATGATACGTCTCGAATTAGTTTGGTTTTAGGGTTAGAGAATTGGGGCTCTGTTTTGTTAGGGTTAGGGTAAGGTTTTGGGCTAGGGAGGGTTCAGGCTCGGGTGGGGTAGGTTTTGGGTTTGGGGTTTGGAGGTTGGGGGCAGGGTTAGGGCACGTGAGTATGTGGGTATTCACAATAATGAGCTTCAATCACTGGGGCAATTTGGTGTGAGCACCAGAACTTACGACTCCAGACTAGGGAAAATTTTGAAATGTGCTTCACAAATAGAATACATTTCAATAGACTGAAATATCTGAACAGCACAATTTTGTCACTGGAAAATCTTTTTCAAACAGCTGAGAAGCGATGTGACACTTTTACATTTATTTTTCCCTTCAAAAGGAGTTGGCGTTTTTCGGGAAAAGGTTTTGGTGAAACACTGAAAAACTCCTTTTCCTAGAGCTATCGAACTATGAAAGTATTGAGAACACTATGAAATAAAAAATTGTTAGGCTAGGGTTCCAAGTAATGTTTTACTGTGCCTTTAAAAAGCGGTATGACACCCGTGTTAAAATGAAAAGTCTCATTGCTCAAAACAACAGACCCGGGGAATGGCAGATGTCTCTAGAACTCCTGGAATACGTTTTAGAACCGAACATCTCTACTGAATTTTGAAATACTGAGAATTTGTATCCAAAAACGCTGTGAAAGGTAGGAGACTGTCAAGTGGTAATAATGTTGAAAGTGCTGGTATATTTGTAAAAAAAAGGGTTTTTTACCAAATTAGAATTCACAATGAAAAAGCTTGAGGGCACTGGAAGAGAGAGACTCCAACTTTGGGAAATTCACATGATAACCTAGTTAATATCTAAGAAAGTGGGTTCAAACACTAGGAATACGTGAATAAAGGGCCTTAATATCTGTAACACATTGTTTTCCCGACAAGGAAATCGTGTTCAAAAGAACATAGAACCGAGTTTGGGTACTGGTTACATTTATTATTCCGGGACAATGAGTTGGCCATTTTGAAAGAAGCCTGGTTAGGCATTAAACCGGATGTGATGAGTCACCAAGGGAGGGGCCACGGGCAGGCTTAATTGATCCCAGGTGATAAGATTTGGCCAGGGGACCAGCTGGGAGTGATGACTCATCGAGATTAGTTTTGGTATTAGGGTTAGAGAATTGGGCTCTGTTCATGGTTAGGGGTTAGGATAAGGTTTTGGGCTAGGTAGGGTTAGGTCAGGTGTGGGCTAGGTTTAGGTTTTGGGGTTTAGGGTTAGGGACAGGGTTACGGTCCACCAAGTGTAGTAATGTTGGCTATTCACAATAAATGAGCTTCAATCACTGGACAATTTGGTGTGTAGCACTCAGAACTTACGACTCCAGACTAGGGAAATATTTAGAAATGTGCTTCACACAATAGGAATACATATTCCAATAGACTGAGTATCTGAACAGCACAATTTTGTCACTGGGAAATCTTGTTCAAACAGCTGAGAAGCGAGTGTGACACTCTTTACATTTATTTTTCCCTTCAAAAGGAGTTGGCGTTTTCGGGAAAAGGTTTTGGTGAAACACTGAAAAACTCATTTTCCTAGAGCTATCGAACAGTATGAAAGTATTGAGAACACTATGAAATAAAAATGTTAGTTAGGCTAGGGTTCCAAGTAATGTTTTACTGTGCCTTTAAAAAGCCGGTATGACACCCGTGTTAAAATGAAAAGTCTCATTGCTCAAAACAACAGACCAGGGGAATGGCAGACGTGTCTCTAGAACTCCTGGAATACGTTTTAGAACCCGAACATCTCTACTGAATTTTGAAATACTGAGAATTTGTATCCAAAGCGCTGTGAAAGGTAGGATAGACTGTCAAGTGGTAATAATGTTGAAAGTGCTGGTATATTTGTAAAAAAGGTTGTTTTACCAAATTAGAATTCACAATGAAAAAGCTTGAGACACTGGAAGAGAGAGACTCCAACTCGGGAAATTCACACTGATAACCTTGGTTAATATCTAAGAAAGTGCTTCAAACACTAGGAATACGTGAATAAAGGGCCTTAATATCTGTAACACATTGTTTCCCGACAAGGAAATCGTGTTCAAAGAACGTAGAACCGAGTTGGATACTGGTTACATTTATTATTCCGGGACAATGAGTTGGCGATTTTGAAAGAAGCCTGGTTAGGCCATTAAACCGGATGTGATGACGTCACCAAGGGGGAGGGGCCACTTGGGCAGGCTTAATTGATCCCAGGTGATAATGATTTGGCCAGGGGACCAGCTGGGAGTGATGACGTCATCGAGATTAGTTGTGGTATTAGGGTTAGAGATTTGGGGCACTATTCATGGTTAGGGTTAGGATAAGGTTTTGGGCTAGTTAGGGTTCAGGCTCAGGTGTGGGCTAGGTTTAGGGTTTGGGTTAGAGGGTTAGGGACAGGGTTACGGTCACAGTGTAGCAATGTTGGCTATTCACAATGAATGAGCTTCAATCACTGGACAATTTGGTGTGTAGCACTCAGAACTTACGACTCCAGACTAGGGAAATATTTAGAAATGTGCTTCACACAATAGGAATACATATTCCAATAAACTGAGTATCTGAACAGCACAATTTTGTCACTGGGAAATCTTGTTCACACAGCTGAGAAGCGAGTGTGACACTGTTTACATTTATTTTTCCCTTCAAAAGGAGTTGGCGTTTTCGGGAAAAGGTTTTGGTGAAACACTGAAAAACTCATTTTCCTAGAGCTATCGAACAGTATGAAAGTATTGAGAACACTATGAAATAAAAATGTTAGTCAGGCTAGGGTTCCAAGTAATGTTTTACTGTACCTTTAAAAAGCCGGTATGACACGCGTGTTAAAATGAAAAGTCTCATTGCTCAAAACAACAGACAGGGGAATGGCAGAGTGTCTCTAGAACTCCTGGAATACGTTTTAGAACCCGAACATCTCTACTGAATTTTGAAATACTGAGAATTTGTATCCAAAGCGCTGTGAAAGGTAGGAGAGACTGTCAAGTGGTAATAATGTTGAAAGTGCTGGTATATTTGTAAAAAAGGTTGTTTTACCAAATTAGAATTCACAATGAAAAAGCTTGAGACACTGGAAGAGAGAGACTCCAACTCGGGAAATTCACACTGATAACCTAGGTTAATATCTAAGAAAGTGCTTCAAACACTAGGAATACGTGAATAAAGGGCCTTAATATCTGTAACACATTGTTTCCTGACAAGGAAATCGTGTTCAAAAACATAGAACCGAGTTGGATACTGGTTACATTTATTATTCCGGACAATGAGTTGGCCATTTTGAAAGAAGCCTGGTTAGGCCATTAAACCGGATGTGATGACGTCACCAAGGGGGAGGGCCACGTGGGCAGGTTAATTGATCCCAGGTGATAAGATTTGGCCAGGGGACCAGCTGGGAGTGATGACGTCATCGAGATTATTTGGTATTAGGGTTAGAGAATTGGGGCTCTGTTCATGGTTAGGGTTAGGATAAGGTTTTGGGCTAGGTAGGGTTCAGGCTCAGGTGTGGGCTAGGTTTAGGGTTTGGGTTAGAGGGTTAGGGACAGGGTTACGGTCACAGTGTAGTCATGTTGGCTATTCACAATAAAAGAGCTTCAATCACTGGACAATTTGGTGTGTAGCACTCAGAACTTACGACTCCAGACTAGGGAAATATTGAGAAATGTGCTTCACACAATAGGAATACATATTCCAATAGACTGAGTATCTGAACAGCACAATTTTGTCACTGGGAAATCTTGTTCAAAACAGCTGAGAAGCGAGTGTGACACTCTTTACATTTATTTTTCCCTTCAAAAGGAGTTGGCGTTTTCGGGAAAAGGTTTTGGTGAAACACTGAAAAACTCATTTTCCTAGAGCTATCGAACAGTATGAAAGTATTGAGAACACTATGAAATAAAAATGTTAGTTAGGCTAGGGTTCCAAGTAATGTTTTACTGTGCCTTTAAAAAGCCGGTATGACACCCGTGTTAAAATGAAAAGTCTCATTGCTCAAAACAACAGACCAGGGGAATGGCAGAGTGTCTCTAGAACTCCTGGAATTTCGTTTTTAGAACCCGAACATCTCTACTGAATTTTGAAATACTGAGAATTTGTATCCAAAGGCTGTGAAAGGTAGGATAGACTGTCAAGTGGTAATAAAGTTGAAAGTGCTGGTATATTTGTAAAAAAGGTTGTTTTACCAAATTAGAATTCACAATGAAAAAGCTTGAGACACTGGAAGAGAGAATCCAACTGGGGAAATTCACATGATAACCTAGGTTAATATCTAAGAAAGTGCTTCAAACACTAGGAATACGTGAATAAAGGGCTTAATATCTGTAACACATTGTTTCCTGACAAGGAAATCGTGTTCAAAGAACATAGAAACCGAGTTGAATACTGTTACATTTATTATTCCGGACAATGAGGGGCCATTTTGAAAGAAGCCTGGTTGGGCCCATTAAACCGGATGTGATGACGTCACCAAGGGGGAGGGGCCACTGGGCAGCTTAATTGATCCCGGGTGATAATGATTTGCCAGACCAGCTGGGAGTGATGACGTCATCGAGATTAGTTCTGGTATTAGGTTAGAGAATTGGGGCTCTGTTCATGGTTAGGGTTAGATAAGGTTTTGGGCTAGGTAGGGTTCAGGCTCAGGTGTGGGCTAGGTTTAGGGTTTGGGTTAGAGGGTTAGGGACAGGGTTACGGTCACAGTGTAGTCATGTTGGCTATTCACAATGAATGAGCTTCAATCACTGGACAATTTGGTGTGTAGCACTCAGAACTTACGACTCCAGACTAGGGAAATATTTAGAAATGTGCTTCACACAATAGGAATACATATTCCAATAGACTGAGTATCTGAAAAGCACAATTTTGTCACTGGGAAATCTTGTTCAAACAGCTGAGAAGCGAGTGTGACACTCTTTACATTTATTTTTCCCTTCAAAAGGAGTTGGCGTTTTCGGGAAAAGGTTTTGGTGAAACACTGAAAAACTCATTTTCCTAGAGCTATCGAACAGTATGAAAGTATTGAGAACACTATGAAATAAAAATGTTAGTTAGGCTAGGGTTCCAAGTAATGTTTTACTGTGCCTTTAAAAAGCCGGTATGACACCCGTGTTAAAATGAAAAGTCTCATTGCTCAAAACAACAGACCAGGGGAATGGCAGAGTGTCTCTAGAACTCCTGGAATACTTTTTAGAAAACCCCAACATCTCTACTGAATTTTGAAATACTGAGAATTTGTATCCAAAGCGCTGTGAAAGGTAGGATAGACTGTCAAGTGGTAATAATGTTGAAAGTGCTGGTATATTTGTAAAAAAGGTTGTTTTACCAAATTAGAATTCACAATGAAAAAGCTTGAGACACTGGAAGAGAGAGACTCCAACTTCGGGAAATTCACACTGATAACCTAGGTTAATATCTAAGAAAGTGCTTCAAACACTAGGAATACGTGAATAAAGGGCCTTAATATCTGTAACACATTGTTTCCTGACAAGGAAAAACGTGTTCAAAGAACTAGAACCGAGTTGGATACTGGTTACATTTATTATTCCGGGACAAGAGTTGGCCATTTTGAAAGAAGCCTGGTTAGGCCTATTAAACCGGATGTGATGATGTCACCAAGGGGGGGGGGCCACGTGGGCAGGCTTAATTGATCCCAGGTGATAAGGATTTGGCCAGGGGACCAGCTGGGAGTGATGACGTCATCGAGATTAGTTTTGGTATTAGGGTTAGAGAATTGGGGCTCTGTTCATGGTTAGGGTTAGGATAAGGTTTTGGGCTAGGTAGGGTTCAGGTCAGGTGTGGGCTAGGTTTAGGGTTTGGGTTATAGGGTTAGGGACAGGGTTACGGTCACAGTGTAGTAATGTTGGCTATTCACAATAAATGAGCTTCAATCACTGGACAATTTGGTGTGTAGCACTCAGAACTTACGACTCCAGACTAGGGAAATATTGAGCAAATGTGCTTCACACAATAGGAATACATATTCCAATAGACTGAGTATCTGAACAGCACAATTTTGTCACTGGGAAATCTTGTTCAAACAGCTGAGAAGCGAGTGTGACACTCTTTACATTTATTTTTCCCTTCAAAAGGAGTTGGCGTTTTCGGGAAAAGGTTTTGGTGAAACACTGAAAAACTCATTTTCCTAGAGCTATCGAACAGTATGAAAGTATTGAGAACACTATGAAATAAAAATGTTAGTTAGGCTAGGGTTCCAAGTAATGTTTTTAAATGTGCCTTTAAAAAGCCGGTATGACACCCGTGTTAAAATGAAAAGTCTCATTGCTCAAAACAACAGACCAGGGGAATGGCAGACTGTCTCTAGAACTCCTGGAATACGTTTTAGAACCCGAACATCTCTACTGAATTTTGAAATACTGAGAATTTGTATCCAAAGCGCTGTGAAAGGTAGGATAGAGACTGTCAAGTGGTAATAATGTTTTAAAGTGCTGGTATATTTGTAAAAAAGGTTGTTTTACCCAAAATTTGAATTCACAATGAAAAAGCTTGAGACACTGGAAGAGAGAGACTCCAACTCGGGAAATTCACACTGATAACCTAGGTTAATATCTAAGAAAGTGCTTCAAACACTAGGAATACGTGAATAAAGGGCCTTAATATCTGTAACACATTGTTTCCTGACAAGGAAATCGTGTTCAAAGAACATAGAACCGAGTTGGATACTGGTTACATTTATTATTCCGGGACAATGAGTTGGCCATTTTGAAAGAAGCCTGGTTAGGCCATTAAACCGGATGTGATGACGTCACCAAGGGGGAGGGGCCACGGGGGCAGGCTTAATTGATCCCAGGTGATAATGATTTGGCCAGGGGACCAGCTGGGAGTGATGACGTCATCGAGATTAGTTCTGGTATTAGGGTTAGAGAATTGGGGCTCTGTTCATGGTAGGGTTAGGATAAGGTTTTGGGCTAGGTAGGGTTTTAGGATCAGGTGTGGGCTAGGTTTAGGGTTTGGGTTATAGGGTTAGGGACAGGGTTACGGTCACAGTGTAGTAATGTTGGCTATTCACAATAAATGAGCTTCAATCACTGGACAATTTGGTGTGTAGCACTCAAACTTACGACTCCAGACTAGGGAAATATTTGAGAAATGTGCTTCACACAATAGGAATACATATTCCAATAGACTGAGTATCTGAACAGCACAATTTTGTCACTGGGAAATCTTGTTCAAACAGCTGAGAAGCGAGTGTGACACTCTTTACATTTATTTTTCCCTTCAAAAGGAGTTGGCGTTTTCGGGAAAAGGTTTTGGTGAAACACTGAAAAACTCATTTTCCTAGAGCTATCGTAACAGTATGAAAGTATTGAGAACACTATGAAAATAAAAAATGTTAGTTAGGCTAGGGTTCCAAGTAATGTTTTACTGTGCCTTTAAAAAGCCGGTATGACACCCGTGTTAAAATGAAAAGTCTCATTGCTCAAAACAACAGACCAAGGGGAATGGCAGACTGTCTCTAGAACTCCTGGAAATACGTTTTTAGAACCCGAACATCTCTACTGAATTTTGAAATACTGAGAATTTGTATCCAAAGCGCTGTGAAAGGTAGGATAGACTGTCAAGTGGTAATAATGTTGAAAGTGCTGGTATATTTGTAAAAAAAAGGGTTTTTTTACCAAATTAAATTCACAATGAAAAAGCTTGAGACACTGGAAGAGAGAGACTCCAACTCGGGAAAAATTCACACTGATAACCTGTTAATATCTAAGAAAGTGCTTCAAACACTAGGAAAACTGAATAAAGGGCCTTAATATCTGTAACACATTGTTTCCTGACAAGGAAATCGTGTTCAAGAACTAGAACCGAGTGGATACTGGTACATTTATTATTCCGGGACAATGAGTTGGCGATTTTGAAAGAAGACTGGTTAGGCCATTAAACCGGATGTGATGACGTCACCAAGGGGGAGGGGCCACTGGGCAGGCTTAATTATCCCAGGTGATAATGATTTGGCCAGGGGACCACGGGAGTGATGAGGGCATCGAGATTAGTTCTGTATTAGGGTTAAGAATTGGGGTCTTTATGGTTAGGTTAATAAGGTTTTGGCTATTATCACTCAGGTGGGCTAGGTTAGGGTTTGGGGAAGGTTAGGACATTACTCCGTGTACAGTTTGGGATTCACAATAATAGCTCAATCACTGGACAATTTGGTGTGTACCTCAGAACTTACACTCCAGACTAGGGGAATATTGAAAAGTGCTTCCACAAAAATACAATTCCCAAAAACTGATATCTGAACAGCACATTTTGTCACTGGAATCTTGTTCAAACGTGAGAACGAGTGTACACTGTTACATTTATTTTCCCAAAAAGTTGGGGTTTTCGGAAAAGGTTTTGGTGAAACACTGAAAAACTCATTTTCCTAGAGCTATCGAACAGTATGAAAGTATTGGAACACTATGAAATAAAAATGTTAGTTAGGCTAGGGTTCCAAGTAATGTTTTACTGTCCTTTAAAAAGCCGGTATGACACCCGTGTTAAAATGAAAAGTCTCATTGCTCAAAACAACAGACCACGGGAAAGGGAAGTCTCTAGAACTCCTGAATACTTTTAAACCCGAACATCCTACTGAATTTTAAATACTGAAATTGTATCCAAACGCTGAAAGTTAGAACTTCAAGTTAAAATTTAAATGCTGATTTGAAAAAAGTTGTTACCAATAGAATTCACAATGAAAAGCTGAACACTGAAGAAAACTCCAACCGGAAATTCCAAAGATAAACCTAGTTAATATCTAAAATGCTTCAACACTAAATACGTATAAAGGCCTAATATCGTAACACATGGTTCCTGCAAATAAATCGGTCAAAGAAATGAACCGAGTTGGATACGGTTACATTATATTCCGACATACGAGTGGATTTTGAAGAAGCCGGTGCCTAAACCGATGATACGCACCAAGGGGGCCACTCAGCTTAATTGATCCCTGTGATAATGATTGCCAGGACCACTGGAGTGATGACTCATCGAGATTATCTGTATAGGTAGAGAATGAGCTCTTCATTTAGGTAGATAAGTTTGGGTAGTTCAGCTCAGGTGGCTAGTTTATGGTTTTGGTTAGAGGTAGACAGTTACGTCACAGTGTATATATTTGCTATCACAATAAGACTTCAATCACTGACAATTTTGTGTAGCACTCAAACTTACGACTCCAACTAGAAATATGTAGAAATGTGCTTCACACAATAGAATACATATTCCAATAACTGATATCAACACACAATTTTGTCACGGGGAAATCTTGTTCAACAGCGAAAGCGATGTGACACTGTTTACATTTATTTTCCCGTCAAAGGAGTTCGTTTTCGAAAAGGTTTGTGAAACACTGAAAAACTCATTTTCCAGAGCTATCGAACATATGAAAGTATTGAGAACACTATGAAAATAAAAATGTTAGTTAGCTAGGCCAAGTAATGTTTTACTGTGCCTTTAAAAGCCTATGACACCGTTTAAATGGGAAAAATCTCATTTCTCAAAACAACAGACCAGGAATGCAGAGTGTCTCTAAACCCGGAAACTTTTAGAACCCGAACAAACCTACTGAATTTTGAAAACTAATTTTGATCCAAACCTGTGAAAGGTAGATAGACTGTCAAGTGGTAAAAATGTTGAAAGTGCTGTTTTATTTGTAAAAAAGGTTGTTTTACCAAATTAGAATTCACAATGAAAAAGCTTGAGACACTGGAAAGAGAGACTCCAACTCGGGAAATTCACACTGATAACCTAGGTTAATATCTAAGAAAGTGCTTCAAACACTAGGAATACGTGAATAAAGGGCCTTAATATCTGTAACACATTGTTTCCTGACAAGGAAATCGTGTTCAAAGAACATAGAACCGAGTTGGATACTGGTTACATTTATTATTCCGGAATGAGTTGCCATTTTGAAAGAAGCCTGGTTAGGCATAAACCGATGTGATAGCAGGGGGGGCCACGGGGAAGTTATTGTTCCAGGTGAAAGTTGGCAGGGACAGCTGGGAGTGTGCTCTGGATTGGGTTTGGTATAGGGTTAGAGAATTGGGCTTGTTCAGGTTGGTAGGAAGGTTGTAGTAGTTCAAGATAGTTGATATGAAGGGTTTGGTGGGTAGACTAAGAGTCACTGAATGTAAATGGCTTCAATAACTAATCCAAGAGACTAGGTGAACACTCAGAATTGTCACCAAGGAAATATTTCAAAGCTTGAGACAAGGAATTTCTATAACTTATTTACACACTTACAGGGGGCGATTTGTAAAAGTTTGGTAAAAGAAATTTTCTAAGTTTTCAAAATGAATAGTTTAACGAAATTTAAATAAAAATATTAGCCTATATATAAGTTACGTTTTAAAAGATTGACGACACTTGTAAAAATGTATCAGCTGTCAATAACTATGCAAGCAAACCGGAAGCGTGAATGAAGTTAGAACCGAAATCAACGAATTATGAATTTTAAACCTGGAAAGTTTTAAACGTAAGTTATAATTTGAAAGTCTGAATTTGTAAAAAGCTGTTGAAAGTAGAAAGATGAAGCAAGGTAAAATCAGGAAATCAGCACTGAAAAGTTGTTCAAATTAGAATAAATGAAACTAGGAATAGGAAAAGGCTTAACGGGAAATTTCCTGAACTAGGCAATATCTAAGAAAGCAAACATTGGATACTATAAAGCTTAATATCGAAAATTGTTTTGAAGGAAACTGTTAATGGAAATTAACCGATTGAGAACGTAGGTGAGGCCGGGCATGAGTAATTGATCCCAGAAAGAAGCTGTTGGCCAGGACCTGGGAGTGATGACGTCACCAAGTAGGGCCGGTTGGGGTTAGATTCGGTATTATGTTGGTTGGAAGTTGGGGTGGTTCGGTCAGGTATGGGATAGGTTTAGGATTGGGTCGTCAGGTAGGGTTAGGTAAGGTTTTGGGTGTGTAGGGTTCACGTGATTAGCTTTTGGCTATTTGGGTTAGACTCAGAATACGTCCAGGTAGAAATTTGAATTCACAAGAAAATAATCTTACAATGAGTACTGATGCACAATTTTGTACTGAAATTTGTCACAGCTGAGAAGCTGTTGAACGTTACATTATCGGGAAATGAATTATTTTCGAAAGTTGGTCATCACAAAATCTTGAACACTGAAATCATGAAGTACTGACAAACAATTTGACACTAGAAATTGTTAAGCTAGGGTGTAAACTGTTTACACTATTTAACCGTCAAAGGAGTTGGTTTAAAAAGTTATTGCTCAAAACAAAACGGGAATGCAATTTCTGAGTACGAAGAAGTAATTGAAATCGAATAAAATTTTAATATTGGTAAAGGTTGAAGTAATGTTTAAGGCTTTAAGTAATAGATGCAGTGTATAATTGAAAGTGTTAAAATGAAAATTCATGTTCAAAAACAGACCAGAGGAAGCAGAGGACTAAGATCCAACTGGAATTTAAACCGAAACTAGTACTGAATTTAAAATCTAAATTTTACCAAGACGTGAAAGGTAGATATTCAATGGTAAAATGTTGAAAGTCGGTTATTTTGTAAAAAGGTTGTTTTAAATTTATAATTCCAGAAAGTTGACTGAAGAAGAGACTCAACCGGGAAATCCATGACTAGTATACTAGTGAAAGGTCCAACAGCAGGATTACGTGAATAAAGGCTATTGTAAATTGGCCTGCAGGAAATAGTTCGAGATAGGTAATTAGAGAGTTGGCTGGTTAATTTAGGTTTGGTAAGGTTGGGCATTTAAGAGCTGGGTGGCATTACCGGATGGTATGAGTCAACAGGGTTGGGGCACGTGGGCAGCTTAATGATCCCAGGTGAAATGAATGGCTCAAATGGGACAATTGTGTGATGAATGAGCCCATCGAATTAGTTGTGGTTAAATTAGGAACAGTTATGGTAGGGTGAGTAAGTTTTGCAGTGTGGTCAGGATCTTGTTGGAAAGTTGAGTAAGGGAAGTTGACAGTTCCGTAACAGATGAGTATTTGGCATCAAATGATGAATTCACAGAAATTTTCTGTTGCATAGAACGTATGACAGTGAAATAATTAAATGTGCTTCAACAAGGAATCATCAATGACTATTCATAGAAATTTTCATGGAAAGTTTAAAATAAAGTCATTGAAACGATTGACAGGGGAATTATGTCCGTCAAAATGGAATTGCGTTTTGGAAAAGGTTTGCTGAATTTTAAAAATATTTATAGACACAAAGTTGAAAGGTTGAAGATCAATGAAATAATGTTAAGCTGGTTAATTTATAAAGGTTGTTTTAAAAAGGATACAAGATAATTAAAGCTATGAAAAGACGACCAGAATGGTAAATTCCAGAACCAGTTAATACTTTTAGAATTCAACATCGAATAGATTTAAAATGAAATTGTACAACCATAGGTGTGATAGACGCAAGAAAGATCAGTTGGATATTTACAAGTGTTATTTTGGCAAGAGATGCATTGAAAGCAGCCGTTAGGATGAACCGAATGGAATAACAAGCTAGGGTCATTTAGAAGTGCTTACCAGGTGATAATGATTTGGCGGTAACCGTAAGATGTTCCTCGAAATGAAAATGTTTAGATATGATCGAATTGGATCGGTTCATGTTAGTTGGTAAGGTTTGGGTGGATGTCAGACAGCTGGAAGGCTTCGATGGATATAGAGGGAGGGCTTGCAGCCAATTGTCCCATGTGATTAATGCATAGCTGAAGCGATGGATATTCGTTGAATTCGAAATTAGTAGATAGGGAAATGTTTGGAAAGTGCTACACAATTGGACTAGAATTCAATAGCTGAGTATGAACACAATTTGGTATGGGAAGCTTCAAAAGTGGTAAAGAGTTGACACTTTACATTATTTTTCCCTCAAAAGGATTTGGGTTATCGGAAAAGTTTCGAAACACTGAAAAACTATTTACCAACATAAAAGATGAAATATGAGAACTATGAAAAAAATGTAGTTAGGCTGGTTCCAAGTAATTTTAAGTGCTAAAGACGTATGACACGTTTACATTAAATTCCATTCAAAAACGACATGGAAGGAGATGCTAAAACTCCTGGAATACTTTAACCTTAACACTACTGAAATTTGAAATACTGGAATTGATCCAAAGCTGTGAATGTCTGAAACGTAAGTGGTATAATGTAGAAAGTGCTGGTATTATTTTAAAAAAGACTGGTTTACCAAATTTAAATTACATGAAAAGCTTAGAACCGGAGGAGAACTCCAATGGAAATTCAACTGATAACTGTTAATATCAAGAAAGTCTTCAAACAGAATACGGAAAAGGCCTTAATATCTGTAAACATTGTTTCTGACAGAATCGGTTCATAAGAAATTGAAAGAGTGGATAGGGTTACATTTATTTCTGGTAATGAGTTGGCTTTGGAAAGAAGCCGTTAGCATTAAACGGATGTGGATCACAAGGGGAGGCACGGGCAGGCTAATTGATCAGGTATATTTGCCGGACAGTGGGAGTTGAGACGGTTATTCTGTATATTAGAGAATGGGCCGTCAGGTGGGTAGGATAATTTTGCAGGTAGGTTGGCAGGGGCAGTTGGGTTGGTAGAGGGTTAGGGAAGGGTTAGGTCATGTGTATGTTGTATTACATAATGGCTTCAATCATGGCAATTTGGGTTAGCCGATTAGCCAGATGAAAATTTAGAATGTGCTACCAAGGATCTATTCCATGAATGACTTCAATCACTGGACAATTTGGTGTGTAGCACTCAGAACTGTACGACTCCAGACTAGGGAAATATTTAGAAATGTGCTTCACACAATAGGAATACATATTCCAATAGACTGAGTATCTGAACAGCACAATTTTGTCACTGGAAATCTTGTTCAAACAGCTGAGAAGCGAGTGTGACACTGTTTACATTTATTTTTCCCGTCAAAAGGAGTTGGCGTTTTTCGGGAAAAGGTTTTGGTGAAACACTAGAAAAACTCATTTTCCTAGAGCTATCGAACAGTATGAAAGTATTGAGAACACTATGAAAAAAAAATGTTAGTTAGGCTAGGGTTCCAAGTAATGTTTTACTGTGCCTTTAAAAAGCCGGTATGACAGCGTGTTAAAATGAAAAGTCTCATTGCTCAAACAACAGACCAGGGGAATGGCAGAGTGTCTCTAGAACTCCTGGAATACGTTTTAGAACCCGAACATCTCTACTGAATTTTGAAATACTGAGAATTTTTATCCAAAGCGCTGTGAAAGGTAGGATAGACTGTCAAGTGGTAATAATGTTGAAAGTGCTGGTATATTTGTAAAAAAGGTTGTTTTACCAAATTAGAATTCACAATGAAAAAGCTTGAGACACTGGAAGAGAGAGACTCCAACTCGGAAATTCACACTGATAACCAGTTAATATCTAAGAAAGTGCTTCAAACACTAGGAATACGTGAATAAAGGCCTTATATCTGTAACACATTGTTCCTGACAAGGAAATCGTGTTAAAACATAGAACGAGTTGGATACTGTTACATTTATTATTCCGACAATGATTGGCCATTTGAAAGAAGCCTGGTAGCCATTAAACCGGATGTGATGACGTCACCAAGGGGGAGGGCCACGTGGGCAGGCTTAATTGATCCCAGGTGATAATGATTTGGCCAGGGACCACTGGAGTGATGAGTCATCGAGATTAGTTCTGGTATTAGGGTTAGAGAATTGGGGCTCTGTTCATGGTTAGGTTAGGATAAGGTTTTGGGCTAGGTAGGGTTCAGGCCAGTGTGGGCTAGGTTTAGGGTTTGGGTAAAGGGTTAGGGACAGGGTTACCGTCACAGTGTAGTAATGTTGGCTATTCACAATGAATGAGCTTCAATCACTGGACAATTTGGTGTGTAGCACTCAGAACTTACGACTCCAGACTAGGGAAATATTTAGAAATGTGCTTCACACAATAGGAATACATATTCCAATAGACTGAGTATCTGAACAGCACAATTTTGTCACTGGGAAATCTTGTTCAAACAGCTGAGAAGCGAGTGTGACACTGTATACATTTATTTTTCCCGTCAAAAGGAGTTGGCGTTTTTCGGGAAAAGGTTTTGGTGAAACACTGAAAAACTCATTTTCCTAGAGCTATCGAACAGTATGAAAGTATTGAGAACACTATGAAATAAAAATGTTAGTTAGGCTAGGGTTCCAAGTAATGTTTTACTGTCCTTTAAAAAGCCGGTATGACAGCGTGTTAAAATGAAAAGTCTCATTGCTCAAAACAACAGAACCAGGGGAATGGCAGAGTGTCTCTAGAACTCCTGGAATACGTTTTAGAACCCGAACATCTCTACTGAATTTTGAAATACTGAGAATTTGTATCCAAAGCGCTGTGAAAGGTAGGATAGACTGTCAAGTGTAATAATGTTGAAAGTGCTGGTATATTTGTAAAAAAGGTTGTTTTACCAAATTAGAATTCACAATGAAAAAGCTTGAGACACTGGAAGAGAGAGACTCCAACTCGGGAAATTCACACTGATAACCTAGGTTAATATCTAAGAAAGTGCTTCAAACACTAGGAATACGTGAATAAAGGGCCTTAATATCTGTAACACATTGTTTCCTGACAAGGAAATCGTGTTCAAAGAACATAGAACCGAGTTGGATACTGGTTACATTTATTATTCCGGGACAATGAGTTGGCGATTTTGAAAGAAGCCTGGTTAGGCCATTAAACCGGATGTGATGACGTCACCAAGGGGGAGGGCCACGTGGGCAGGCTTATTGATCCCAGGTGATAATGATTTGGCCAGGGGACCAGCTGGGAGTGATGACGTCATCGAGATTAGTTCTGGTATTAGGGTTAGAGAATTGGGCTCTGTTCATGGTTAGGGTTAGGATAAGGTTTTGGGCTAGGTAGGGTTCAGGCTCAGGTGTGGGCTAGGTTTAGGGTTTGGGTAGAGGGTTAGGGACAGGGTTACCGTCCAGTGTAGTAATGTTGGCTATTCACAATGAATGAGCTTCAATCACTGGACAATTTGGTGTGTAGCACTCAGAACGTACGCCTCCAGACTAGGGAAATATTTAGAAATGTGCTTCACACAATAGGAATACATATTCCAATAGACTGAGTATCTGAACAGCACAATTTTGTCACTGGGAAATCTTGTTCAAACAGCTGAGAAGCGAGTGTGACACTGTTTTACATTTATTTTTCCCCGACAAAAAGAGTTGGCGTTTTCGGGAAAAGGTTTTGGTGAAACACTGAAAAACTCATTTTTCCTAGAGCTATCGAACAGTAATGAAAGTATTGAGAACACTATGAAATAAAAATGTTAGTTAGGCTAGGGTTCCAAGTAATGTTTTACTGTGCCTTTAAAAAGCCGGTATGACACCCGTGTTAAAATGAAAAGTCTCATTGCTCAAAACAACAGACCAGGGGAATGGCAGAGTGTCTCTAGAACTCCTAGGAATACGTTTTAGAACTCGAACAACTCTACTGAATTTTGAAATACTGAGAATTTGTATCCAAAGCGCTGTGAAAGGTAGGATAGACTGTCAAGTGGTAATAATGTTGAAAGTGCTGGTATATTTGTAAAAAAGGTTGTTTTACAAATTAGAATTCACAATGAAAAAGCTTGAGACCCGGAAGAGAGAGACTCCAACTCGGGAAATTCACACTGATAACCTAGGTTAATATCTAAGAAAGTGCTTCAAACACTAGGAATACGTGAATAAAGGGCCTTAATATCTGTAACACATTGTTTCCTGACAAGGAAATCGTGTTCAAAGAACATAGAACCGAGTTGGATACTGGTTACATTTATTATTCCGGGACAATGAGTTGGCGATTTTGAAAGAAGCCTGGTTAGGCCATTAAACCGGATGTGATGACGTCACCAAGGGGAGGGCCACGTGGGCAGGCTTAATTGATCCCAGGTGATAATGATTTGGCCAGGGACCAGCTGGGAGTGATGACGTCATCGAGATTAGTTCTGGTATTAGGGTTAGAGAATTGGGGCTCTGTTCATGGTTAGGGTTAGGTAAGGTTTTGGGCTAGGTAGGGTTCAGGCTCAGGTGTGGCTAGGTTTAGGGTTTGGGTTAGAGGGTTAGGGACAGGGTTACCGTCACAGTGTAGTAATGTTGGCTATTCACAATGAATGAGCTTCAATCACTGGACAATTGGTGTGTAGCACTCAGAACTTACGCTCCAGACTAGGGAAATATTTAGAAATGTGCTTCACACAATAGGAATACATATTCCAATAGACTGAGATATCTAACAGCACAATTTTGTCACTGGAAATCTTGTTCAAACAGCTGAGAAGCGAGTGTGACACTGTTACATTTATTTTTCCGTCAAAAGGAGTTGGCGTTTTCGGGAAAAGGTTTTGGTGAAACACTGAAAAACTCATTTTCCTAGAGCTATCGAACAGTATGAAAGTATTGAGAACACATGAAAAAAAAAATGTTAGTTAGGCTAGGGTTCCAAGTAATGTTTTACTGTGCCTTTAAAAGCCGGTATGACACCGTGTTAAAATGAAAAGTCTCATTGCTCAAAACAACAGACCAGGGGAATGGCAGAGTGTCTCTAGAACTCCTGGAATAGTTTTAGAACCCGAACATCTCTACTGAATTTTGAAATACTGAGAATTTGTATCCAAAGCGCTGTGAAAGGTAGGATAGACTGTCAAGTGGTAATAATGTTGAAAGTGCTGGTATATTTGTAAAAAAGGTGTTTTACCAAATTAGAATTCACAATGAAAAAGCTTGAGACACTGGAAGAGAGAGACTCCAACTCGGGAAATTCACAATGATAACCTAGGTTAATATCTAAGAAAGTGCTTCAAACCTAGATACGTGAATAAAGGGCCTAATATCTGTAACCATGTTTCCTGACAAGGAAATCGTGTTCAAAGAACATAGAACCGAGTTGATACTGGTTACATTATTATTCCGGACAATGATTGGCATTTTGAAAGAAGCCTGGTTAGGCCATAAAACCGGATGTGATGACTCACCAAGGGGAGGGCCACGTGGGCAGGCTAATTTGATCCCAGGTGATAATGATTGGCCAGGGGACCAGCGGAGTGATGACGTCATCGAGATAGTTCTGGTAATAGGGTTAGAGAATTGGGCTCTGTTCATGGTTAGGGTTAGGATAAGTTATTGGGCTAGGTAGGGTTCAGGCTCAGGTGTGGGCTAGTTTAGGTTGGGTAAGGTTAGGGACAGGGTTACCGTCACAGTGTAGTAATGTTGGCTATTCACAATGAATGAGCTTCAATCACTGGAAATTGGTGTGTAGCACTCAGAAACTAACGCCTCCAGACTAGGGAAATATTTAGAAATGTGCTTCACACAATAGGAATACATATTCCAATAGACTGAGTATCTGAACAGCACAATTTTGTCACTGGAAATCTTGTTCAAACAGCTGAGAAGCGAGTGTGACACTGTATACATTTATTTTTTCCGTCAAAAAGGTTGGCGTTTTCGGAAAAGGTTTTGGGGGAAACACTGAAAAACTCATTTTCCTAGAGCTATCGAACAGTATGAAAGTATTGAGAACACTATGAAATAAAAATGTTAGTTAGGCTAGGTTCCAAGTTTAAAGTTTTACTGTGCCTTTAAAAAGCCGTATGACAGCGTGTTAAAATGAAAAGTCTCATTGCTCAAAACAACAGACCAGGGGAATGGCAGAGTGTCTCTAGAACTCCTGGAATACGTTTTAGAACCCGAACATCTCTACTGAATTTTGAAATACTGAGAATTTGTATCCAAAGCGCTGTGAAAGGTAGATAGACTGTCAAGTGCTAATAATGTTGAAAGTGCTGGTATATTTGTAAAAAAGGTGTTGTTTAACCAAATTAGAATTCACAATGAAAAAGCTTGAGACACTGGAAGAGAGAGACTCCAACTCGGAAATTCACACTGATAACCTAGGTTAATATCTAAGAAAGTGCTTCAAACACACTAGGAATACGTGAATAAAGGGCCTTATATCTGTAACACATTGTTTCCTGACAAGGAAATCGTGTTCAAAGAACATAGAACCGAGTTGATACTGGTTACATTTATTATTCCGGACAATGAGTTTGGCGATTTTTGAAAGAAGCCTGGTTAGGCCATTAAACCGGATGTGATGACGTCACCAAGGGGAGGGCCACGTGGGCAGGCTAATTGATCCCAGGTGATAATGATTTGGCCAGGGACCAGCTGGAGTGATGAGTCATCGAGATTATTCTGGTATTAGGGTTAGAGAATTGGGGCTTCTGTTCATGGTTAGGGTTAGGATAAGGTTTTGGGCTAGGTAGGGTTCAGGCTCAGGTGTGGGCTAGGTTTAGGGTTTGGGTAGAGGGTTAGGGACAGGTTACGGTCGCAGTGTAGTAATGTTGGCTATTCACAATGAATGAGCTTCAATCACTGACAATTTGGTGTGTAGCACTCAGAACTACGACCTCCAGACTAGGGAAATATTTAGAAATGTGCTCACACAATAGGAATACATATTCCAATAGACTGAGTATCTGAACAGCACAATTTTGTCACTGGAAATCTTGTTCAAACAGCTGAGAAGCGAGTGTGACACTGTTTACATTTATTTTTCCCGTCAAAAGGAGTTGGCGTTTTCGGAAAAGGTTTTGGTGAAACACTGAAAAACTCATTTTCCTAGAGCTATCGAACAGTATGAAAGTATTGAAAAAAAACATCTTTAAGAAATTTTTTAAAAATGTTAGTTAAGGCCCCACTAGGGGTTCCAAGTAATTGTTTTTACTGTGCCTTTAAAAAGCCGGTATGAAAGCATGTTAAAATGAAAAGTCTCATTGCTCAACAACAGCCAGGGGGAATGGCAAGTGTCCTAAACTCCTGGAATACTTTAGAACCCCAACATCTTATCTACTGAATTTGAAATACTGAGAATTTGTATCCAAAGCGCTGTGAAAGTGATAGACGTCAGTGGTAATAAGTCGAAAGTGCTGGTATATTTGTAAAAAAGTGTTTAACCATTGAATTCACATGAAAAAGCTTGAGACCTGAAGAGAGAGACTCCAACTCGGAATTCACACATAACCTAGGTAATATCTAAGAAAGCTTCAACACGAGGAATACGTGAATAAAGGCCTAAACTGTAACACATTGTTTCCTGACAAGGAAATCGTGTTCAAAGAACATAGAACCCGAGTTGGATACTGGTTACATTTATTATTCCGGGACAATGAGTTGGCATTTTGAAAGAAGCCTGGTTAGGCCATTAAACCGGATGTGATGACGTCACCAGGGGAGGGGCCACGTGGCAGGCTTAATTGATCCCAGGTGATAATGATTTGGCCAGGGACCAGCTGGGAGTGATGACGTCATCGAGATTAGTTCTGGTATTAGGGTTAGAGAATTGGGGCTCTGTTCATGGTTAGGGTTAGGATAAGGTTTTGGGCTAGGTAGGGTTCAGGCTCAGGTGTGGGCTAGTTTAGGGTTTGGGTTAGAGGGTTAGGGACAGGGTTACCGTCCGCATGTAGTAATGTTGCTATTCACAATGAATGAGCTTCAATCACTGGACAATTTGGTGTGTAGCACTCAGACTACGCCTCCAGACTAGGAAATATTTAGAAATGTGCTTCACACAATAGGAATAACATATTCCAATAGACTGAGTATCTGAACAGCACAATTTTGTCACTGGGAAATCTTGTTCAAACAGCTGAGAACGAGTGTGACACTGTTACATTTATTTTTCCCGTCAAAAGGAGTTGGCGTTTTCGGGAAAAGGTTTTGGTGAAACACTGAAAACTCATTTACCTAGAGCTATCGAACAGTATGAAAGTATTGAGAACACTATGAAATAAAAATGTTAGTTAGGCTAGGGTTCCAAGTAATGTTTTACTGTGCTTTAAAAAGCCGGTATGACAGCGTGTTAAAATGAAAAGTCTCATTGCTCAAAACAACAGACCAGGGGAATGGCAGAGTGTCCTAGAACTCCTGGAATACGTTTTAGAACCCGAACATCTCTACTGAATTTTGAAATACTGAGAATTTGTATCCAAAGCGCGTGAAAGGTAAAG
>JAULJE010000269.1:0-21205 GCA_030846915.1 Cnephaeus nilssonii
CCCCCTTTGGTCTCCATCCCTTTAAAAGGTAAAGGCCTTTTAAAAAGCCCCTTTTCCCGGGAAAAAAAATTCCTATCCCCGTTTCTTTCTTTTCCACCTTTTCGGAAAAATTTTTAAAATTACCCTTTTTCAGTTTCTTGTTTTAACACTTTCTTATAACCAGGTTTTCGGGAATTCCGGGGGATCCTTTCCCGGTTTCAAACTTTTTATTTATTTTATTTTGGGAAAAACCTTTTTTTCAATTCCCCTTTCAAAATTTTCCCCTTGATCTATCTACCCCCACCTTTGGGTACAAATTCCAGATTTTTAAAATTCATGGGGTTTTGGGGTTTTAAAACTTTCCCGGGTTTGAACACTTCCTTCCCCCTTTTTTTTTGAGAGAGCTTTTTATTTTAAAAAGGGGGTTAACCCTTTTTGGCCCTAAAAAATTATTGGAACCCCCAGCCCCATTTTTTATTTTTCTCAAATTTTTTACGTTATACCTAGGAAAAAGTTTTTTTATTTTTCCCCAAATTTTCCAAAAGCCCAAATCCTTTTGGGGAAAAAAAATTAAAAATTCACACCCTTTCGGGAAAAGTTTTCCCCGGGAAAAAATTTTGTGTTCGAACGTCTATTGGTTGTATTCTTTTTGGGGAAAAATTTCAAAAAATTCCCCAGTCGGAGTCGTAAGTTCTGAGTGTACACACCAAATTGTCCATGTTGAAGCTCATCTTGGAAAGCCACATTACTACACTGTGACCGTACCTGTCCCTAACCCTCTAACCAAACCCTAAACCTAGCCACACCGAGCCTGAACCCACCTACCCAAAACTATCCTAACCAACATGAACAGAGCCCAATCCTACCTATACCAAACTAATTCGATGCGTCATCACCCAGCTGTCCCTGGCCAATATTATCACCTGGATCAATTAAGCTGCCACGTGCCCTCCCTGGTGACTCATCACATCGGTTTAATGCCTAACCGGCTTTTTCAAAGCCACTCTGTCCCGGGAATAAAAATGTAACCGTCCAACTGTTCTATGTTCTTTGAACACATTTCTTGTCAGGAAAATGTTACAGATATTAGGCCCTTTATTCAGTTTCCTAGTGTTTGAAGCATTTCTAGTATACCTAGGTTTCATGTGTTCCCGAGTGGAGTTCTCTCTTCAGTGTTCAAGCTTTTTCATGTGAATTCTAATTGTAAAACAACCTTTTTTACAAATATACCAGCACTTTCAACATTATTACCACTTGACCGTCTATCCTACCTTTCACAGCGCTTTGGATACAACATTCTCAGTATTTCAAAATTCAGTAGAGATGTTCGGTTCTAAAACGTATTCCAGGAGTTCTAGAGACACTCTGCCATTCCCCTGGTCTGTTGTTTTGAGCAATGAGACTTTTCATTTTAACACGGGTGTCATACCGGCTTTTAAAGGCACAGTAAAACATTACTTGGAACCCTAGCCTGACTAACATTTTTATTTCATAGTGTTCTCAATACTTTCATACTGTTCGATACTCTAGGAAAATGAGTTTTTCATTTTTTCACCCAAACCTTTTCCCCCAAAACGCCCAACTCCTTTTGACGGGAAAAATAAATGTAAACAGTGTCACACTCGCTTCTCAGCTGTTTGAACAAGATTTCCCAGTGACAAAATTGTGCTGTTCAGATACTTCAGTCTATTGGAATATGTATTCCTATTGTGGGAAGCACATTTCTAAATATTTCCCTAGTCTGGAGTCGTAAGTTCTGAGTGCTAACACCAAATTGTCCAGTGATTGAAGCTCATTCATTGTGAATAGCCAACATTACTTTCACTGTGACCGTAACCCTGTCCCTAACCTCTAACCCAAACCCTAAACCTAGCCCACACCTGAGCCTGAACCCTACCCACCCAAAACGTTATCCTAAAACCCTAACCATGAACAGAGCCCCAAATTCTCTAACCCTAATACCAGAACTAATTTTCGATGACTCATCACTCCCAGCTGGTCCCCTGGCCAAATTTATTATCACCTGGGATCAATTTAAACCTCCCCCGTGGCCCCTCCCCCTTGGTGACGTCATCACATCCGGTTAATGGCCTAACCAGGCTTCTTTCAAAATTGCCAACTCATTGTCCCGGAATAATAAATGTAACCAGTATCCAACTCGGTTCTTATGTTCTTTGAACAACGATTTCCTTGTCAGGAAACAATGTTTTTACAGAAAATTCAGGCCCTTTATTCACGTATTCCTAAATTTTGAAGCACTTTCTTAGATATTAACCTAGGTTTTCTTTGTGAATTTCCGAGTTGGAGTCTCTCTCTTCCAGTGTCTCAAGCTTTTTCATTGTGAATTCTAATTTGGTAAAACAACCTTTTTTACAAATATTCCAGCACTTTCAACATTATTACCACTTGACGTCTATCCTACCTTTCACAGCGCTTTGGATACAAATTCTCAGTATTTCAAAATTCAGTAGAGATGTTCGGGTTCTAAAACGTATTCCAGGAGTTCTAGAAACACTCTGCCATTCCCCCGGTCTGTTGTTTTGAGCAATGAGACTTTTCATTTTAACACGGGTGTCATACCGGCTTTTTAAAGGCACAGTAAAACATTACTTGGAACCCTAGCCTGACTAACATTTTTATTTTATAGTGTTCTCAATACTTTCATACTGTTCGATACCTCTAGGAAAATGAGTTTTTCATTGTTTTCACCAAAACCTTTTCCGAAAACGCCAACCCTTTTGACGGGAAAAATAAATGTAAACAGTGTCACACTCGCTTCTCAGCTTTTGAAAAGATTTCCCAGTGACAAAATTGTGCTGTTCAGATATTCAGTCTATTGGAATATGTATTCCTGTTGTGGGAAGCCACATTTCTAAATATTTCCCTAGTCTGGATCGTAAGTTCTGAGTGCTTTCCCCACCAAATTGTCCAGTGATTGAAGCTCATTCATTGTGAATAGCCAACATTACTAAAACTGTGACCGTAACCCTGTCCCTAACCCTCTAACCCCCAAAACCCTAAACCTAGCCCACACCTGAGCCTGAACCCTACCTACCCAAAACGTTATCCTAACCCTAACCATGAACAGAGCCCCAATTCTCTAACCCTAATACCAGAACTAATCTCGATGACGTCATCACTCCCAGCTGGTCCCCTGGCCAAATCATTATCACCTGGATCAATTAAGCCTGCCACGTGGCCCCTCCCCCTTGGTGACGTCATCACATCCGGTTTAATGGCCTAACCAGGCTTCTTTCAAATTGCCAACTCATTGTCCCGGAATAATAAATGTAACCAGTATCCAACTCGGTTCTATGTTCTTTGAACACGATTTCCTTGTCAGGAAACAATGTGTTACAGATATAGGCCCTTTATTCACGTATTCCTAGTGTTTGAAGCACTTTCTTAGAATTAACCTAGGTTATCTTGTGAATTTCCCGAGTTGGAGTCTCTCTCTTCCAGTGTCTCAAGCTTTTTCATTGTGAATTCTAATTTGGTAAAACAACCTTTTTTACAAATATACCAGCACTTTCAACATTATTACCACTTGACAGTCTATCCTACCTTTCACAGCGCTTTGGATACAAATTCTCATATTTCAAAATTCAGTAGAGATGTTCGGGTTCTAAAACGTATTCCAGGAGTTCTAGAGACACTCTGCCATTCCCCTGGTCTGTTGTTTTGAGCAATGAACTTTTCATTTTAACACGGGTGTCATACCGGCTTTTTAAAGGCACAGTAAAACATTACTTGGAACCCTAGCCTGACTAACATTTTTATTTCATAGTGTTCTCAATACTTTCATACTGTTCGATACCTCTAGGAAAATGAGTTTTTCAGTGTTTCACAAAACCTTTTCCCGAAAACGCCAACTCCTTTTGACGGGAAAAATAAATGTAAACAGTGTCACACTCGCTTCTCAGCTGTTTGAACAAGATTTCCCAGTGACAAAATTGTGCTGTTCAGATATTCAGTCTATTGGAATATGTATTCCTATTGTGGAAGCACATTTCTAAATATTTCCCTAGTCTGGAGTCGTAAGTTCTGAGTGCTACACACCAAATTGTCCAGTGATTGAAGCTCATTCATTGTGAATAGCCAACATTACTACACTGTGACCGTAACCCTGTCCCTAACCCTCTAACCCAAACCCTAAACCTAGCCCACACCTGAGCCTGAACCCTACCTACCCAAAACGTTATCCTAACCCTAACCATGAACAGAGCCCCAATCTCTAACCCTAATACCAGAACTAATCTCGATGACGTCATCACTCCCAGCTGGTCCCTGGCCAAATCATTATCACCTGGGATCAATTAAGCCTGCCACGTGGCCCCTCCCCTTGGTGACGTCATCACATCCGGTTTAATGGCCTAACCAGGCTTCTTTCAAAATTGCCAACTCATTGTCCCGGAATAATAAATTGTAACCAGTATCCAACTCGGTTCTATGTTCTTTGAACAAAGATTTCCCTTTTCAGAAACAATGTGTTACAGATATTCAGCCCTTTATTCACGTATTCCTAGTGTTTGAAGCACTTTCTTAGATATTAACCTAGGTTATCTTTGTGAATTTCCCGAGTTGGAGTCTCTCTCTTCCAGTGTCTCAAGCTTTTTCATTGTGAATTCTAATTTGGTAAAACAACCTTTTTTACAAATATACCAGCACTTTCAACATTATTACCACTTGACAGTCTATCCTACCTTTCACAGCGCTTTGATACAAATTCTCAGTAATTTCAAAATTCAGTAGAGATGTTCGGGTTCTAAAACGTATTCCAGGAGTTCTAGAGACACTCTGCCATTCCCCTGGTCTGTTGTTTTGAGCAATGAGACTTTTCATTTTAACACGGGTGTCATACCGGCTTTTTAAGGCACAGTAAAAACATTACTTGGAACCCTAGCCTGACTAACATTTTTTATTTCATAGTGTTCTCAATACTTTCATACTGTTCGATACCTCTAGGAAAATGAGTTTTTCATTGTTTCACCAAAACCTTTTCCCGAAAACGCCAACTCCTTTTGACGGGAAAAATAAATGTAAACAGTGTCACACTCGCTTCTCAGCTGTTTGAACAAGATTTCCCAGTGACAAAATTGTGCTGTTCAGATATTCAGTCTATTGGAATATGTATTCCTATTGTGGGAAGCACATTTCTAAATATTTTCCCCAGTCTGGAGTCGTAAGTTCTGAGTGCTAACACCAAATTGTCCCCGTGATTGAAGCTCATTCATTGTGAATAGCCAACATTTACTACACTGTGACCGTAACCCTGTCCCTAACCCTCTAACCCAAACCCTAAACCTAGCCCACACCTGAGCCTGAACCCTACCTACCCCAAAACCTTATCCTAACCCAACCATGAACAGAGCCCCCAAATTCTCTAAACCCTAATACCAGAACTAACTCGATGACGTCATCACCCCCCAGCTGGTCCCCTGGCCAAATCATTATCACCTGGGGTCAATTAAGCCTGCCCACGTGCCCCTCCCCCTTGGTGACGTCATCAATCCGGTTTAATGGCCTAACCAGGCTTCTTTCAAATGCCAACTCATTGTCCCGGAATAATAAATGTAACCAGTAAACCAACTCGGTTCTATGGGTTTTTTGAACACATTTCCCTTGTCAGGAAAACAATGTGTTACAGATATTAGGCCCTTTTTTTCACGTATTCCTAGTGTTTGAAGCACTTTCTTAGATATTAACCCCAGGTTATCATTGTGAATTTCCGAGTTGGAGTTCCCCTCTTTCCGTGTCTCAAGCTTTTTCATTGTGAATTCTAATTTTTTTAAAACAACCTTTTTTACAAATATACCAGCACTTTCAACATTATTACCACTTGACAGTCTATCCTACCTTTTCACAGCGCTTTGGATACAAATTCTCAGTATTTCAAAATTCAGTAGAGATGTTCGGTTCTAAAACGTATTCCAGGGGTTCTAGAGACACTCTTTCCATTCCCCTGGTCTGTTGTTTTGAGCAATGAGACTTTTCATTTTTAAAACGGTGTCATACCCGGGTTTTAAAGGCACAGTAAAACATTACTTGGAACCCTAGCCTAAATAACATTTTTTTTCATAGTGTTCTCAATACTTTCATACTGTTTCGATACCCCTAGGAAAATTTAGTTTTTTTATTTTTTCACCAAAAACCTTTTTCCAAAACGCCAACTCCTTTTGACGGGAAAAATAAATGTAAACAGTGTCACACTCGCTTCTCAGCTGTTTGAACAAGATTTCCCAGTGACAAAATTGTGCTGTTCAGATATCAGTCTATTGGATATGTATTCCTATTTGTGGAAAACACATTTTAAATATTTCCCTAGTCTGGAGTCGTAAGTTCTGATGCTAACACCAAATTGTCCAGTGATTGAAGCTCATTCATTGTGAATAGCCAACATTATCACTGTACCAACCCGTCCCTTAACCCCCTAACCAAACCCCAAAACCAGCCCACACCTGAGCCTGAACCCTACCCACCCAAAACCTTTTCCAACCCTAACCATGAACAGAGCCCCAATTCTCTAACCCCAAAACCAGAACAATCTCGATGCGCATCACCCCGCTGGCCCCCCGGCCAAATCATTATCACCTGGGATCAATTAAGCCTGCCCACGTGGCCCCTCCCCTTGGTGACGTCATCACATCCGGTTTAATGGCCTAACCAGGCTTCTTTCAAAATTGCCAACTCATTGTCCCGAATAATAAATGTAACCAGTATCCAACTCGGTTCTATGTTCTTTGAACACGATTTCCTTGTCAGGAAACAATGTTTACAGATATTAGGCCCTTTATTCACGTATTCCTAGTGTTTGAAGCACTTCTTAGATATTAACCTAGTTATCTTGTGAATTTCCCGAGTTGGAGTCTCTCTCTTCCAGTGTCTCAAGCTTTTTCATTGTGAATTCTAATTTGGTAAAACAACCTTTTTACAAATATACCAGCACTTTCACATTATTACCACTTGACAGTCTATCCTACCTTTCACAGCGCTTTGGATACAAATTCTCAGTATTTCAAAATTCAGTAGAGATGTTCGGGTTCTAAAACGTATTCCAGGAGTTCTAGAGACACTCTGCCATTCCCCTGGTCTGTTGTTTTGAGCAATGAGACTTTTCATTTTAACACGGGTGTCATACCGGCTTTTTATAAGGCACAGTAAAACATTACTTGGAACCCTAGCCTGACTAACATTTTTATTTCATAGTGTTCTCAATACTTTCATACTGTTCGATACTCTAGGAAAATGAGTTTTTCATGTTCACCAAAACCTTTTCCCGAAAACGCCAACTCCTTTTGACGGAAAAATAAATGTAAACAGTGTCACACTCGCTTCTCAGCTGTTTGAACAAGATTTCCCAGTGACAAAATTGTGCTGTTCAGATATTCAGTCTATTGAATATGTATTCCTATTGTGTGAAGCACATTTCTAAATATTTCCCTAGTCTGGAGTCGTAAGTTCTGAGTGCTACACACCAAATTGTCCAGTGATTGAAGCTCATTCATTGTGAATAGCCAACATTACTACACTGTGACCGTAACCCTGTCCCTAACCCTCTAACCCAAACCCTAACCTAGCCCACACCTGAGCCTGAACCCTACCTAGCCCAAAACCTTATCCTAACCCTAACCATGAACAGAGCCCAATTCTCTAACCCTAAATACCAGAACTAATCTCGATGACGTCATCACTCCCAGCTGGTCCCTGGCCAAATCATTATCACCTGGGATCAATTAAGCCTGCCCACGTGGCCCCTCCCCCTTGGTGACGTCATCACATCCGGTTTAATGGCCTAACCAAGGCTTCTTTCAAAATGCCAACTCATTGTCCCGGAATAATAAATGTAACCGTATCCAACTCGGTTCTATGTTCTTTGAACACGATTTCCTTGTCAGGAAACAATGTGTTACAGATATTAAGGCCCTTTATTCACGTATTCCTGTGTTTGAAGCATTTTTTAGATATTAACCAGGTTATCTTGTGAATTTTCCCGAGTTGGAGTCTCTCTTTCCGTGTCTCAAGCTTTTTCATTGTGAATTCTAATTGGTTTTAAAAAACTTTTTTACAAATATACCAGACTTTCAACATTATTCCCTTGACAGATTACCTTTCACAGCGCTTTGGATACAAATTTCGTATTTTAAAATTCATAGAGTGTTCGGGTTTAAAACTATTCCCGGGGGTTTTAGAGACACTCTGCCCTTCCCCCGGTTGTTGTTTTGAGCAATGAGACTTTTCATTTTAAAACGGGTGTCTACCCGGTTTTTAAAGGCACAGTAAAACATTCTTGGAACCCCAGCCCCTAACATTTTTATTTCTAGTGTTCTCAATATTTCATACTGTTTGATGCCTAGGAAAAAGAGTTTTCAGTGTTTCCCAAAACCTTTTCCCCAAACGCCAACTCCTTTTGACGGGAAAATAAATGTAAACAGTGTCACACTCGCTTCTCAGCTGTTTGAACAAGATTTCCCCGTGACAAAATTGTGCTGTTCAGATATTCAGTCTATTGGAATATGTATCCTATTGTGTGAAGCACATTTCTAAATATTTCCCTAGTCTGGAGTCGTAAGTTCTGAGTGCTACACACCAAATTGTCCAGTGATTGAAGCTCATTCATTGTGAATAGCCAACATTATACACTGTGGGCGTAACCCTGTCCCTAACCCTCTAACCCAAACCCTAAACCTAGCCCACACCTGAGCCGAACCCTACCTAGCCCAAAACCTTATCCTAACCTAACCATGAACAGAGCCCCAATTCTCTAACCCAATACCAGAACTAATCTCGATGACGTCATCACTCCCAGCTGGTCCCCTGGCCAAATCATTATCACCTGGATCAATTAAGCCTGCCACGTGGCCCCTCCCCTTGGTGACGTCATCACATCCCTTTAATGGCCTAACCAGGCTTCTTTCAAAATCGCCAACTCATTGTCCCGGAATAATAAATGTAACCAGTATCCAACTCGGTTCTATGTTCTTTGAACACGATTTCCTTGTCAGGAAACAATGTGTTACAGATAATAAGGCCTTTATTCACGTATTCCTAGTGTTTGAAGCACTTTCTTAGATATTAACCTGGGTTATCATTGTGAACTTCCCGAGATGGGGTCTCTCTCTTCCAGTGTTCTCAAGCTTTTTCATTGTGAATTCTAATTTGGAAAAAACTTTTTTACAAATATACCAGCACTTTCAACATTATTACCACTTGACAGTCTATCCTACCTTTCACAGCGCTTTGGATACAAATTCTCAGTATTTCAAAATTCAGTAGAGATGTTCGGTTCTAAAACGTATTTTCCCGGAGTTCTAGAGACACTCTGCCATTCCCTGGTCTGTTGTTTTGAGCAATGAGACTTTTCATTTTAACCAGGGTGTCATACCGGCTTTTTAAAGGACAATAAAACATTACTTGGAACCCTACTAATTAACATTTTATTTCATAGTGTCTCAATACTTTCATACTGTTCGATAGCTCTAGGAAAATGAGTTTTTCAGTGTTTCACCAAAACCTTTTCTCGAAAAAGCCAACTCTTTTGACGGGAAAAATAAATGTAAACAGATGTCACACTCGCTTGTCAGCTGTTTGAACAAGATTTCCCAGTGACAAAATTATGCTGTTCAGATATTCGTCTATTGGAATATGTATTCCTATTGTGTGAAGCACTTTCTAATATTTCCCTAGTCTGGTCGCAACTCATTGTCCGACAAATAATGTATGAGCTATCCATTGTGATACATTACTTTGAACGAACCCATTTCCTCTCAGAAACCAAGGTTACAGACATAGGCCTTATTCACGTATCCTAGGCTTGAAAGCACTTTCCTTAGATATTAACCTAGTTACTCGTGAATTTACCAGATACGAGTCTAATCTCAGAGTTCTCAACTGGTCTGGCAATCATTTTGGTAAAACAACCTTTATACAATGCACCAGCCACTTGTCACTATCAACCTTGAAGCTACCATCTCTTCAAATCAACGCTTTGCATACAAATTCTCAGTATTCAAATCGTAGATGTTGGTCAAAGTATTCCAGGATTCTAGAGTACTCTCATCCCCTGTCGTTTTTTAGATTGAGACTTTCTTAACACGGTGTATACCGGCTTTTAAGGTACAGTAAAAATTACTTGGAACTCTAGCCTGACTAAATTTTTATTTAATGTATTGTAAAACAACTTTTTTCAATATACAACTTAAATTTTCATTGTCACACTACCTTTCCCGAAAGCAACTCTTTGACAAAAATAATTAAATAGTCAACTGTTCTAGGTGTTTAAAGATTCCAGTTAAAAATTGCCTTCCCCTGTTTGTTTTGGAAGATGATTTTCTTTAGTGGTGACATTTCGATTTTAACCCATAATAATTACTTGGAACTTACTATTTACTACATAATGTCGTTTAATATTCATATTGTGATAGCCTAATTAATAGTTTTCATCCAAACCTTTCCCGAAACCCAACCCTTAAAACATAAAGTAAACATGTCCCTGCTCTAGGTCTTGAACAACTTTCCTACAAATTGCGTAGAATCCTCATTGAACCAATCCATATAATTCTATATTTCCTAGTCAGTCGAGTGGTGCTCCGACCAAATTCATTATTGGATCAATTAAGCCTGCAATAGCCCTTCCACCTTGTGACCCAACCCTTTATGCCTAACCATTCTTTCAAAACCCAACCATTGCCCAAATAAATGAACCCTATGCCAACCGTCTTATTCTTAACCATTACCTTGCAGAACAATTGTTACATATAAGACCTTAATTCGATGCTCATACCTTTCTTGTCTTACCAAAGTTATCATTGTGAATTCCCAATGGCCTGCCCTCTGCCCCCTTGGTGACGTCATAATCTTTAATGGTAACAAGCTTTTTAAATTTCAAATATTACCGAATAATTAACATGTATCCAACGGTTGACTGTTCTTTGACCTTTCCGTCAGAAATTGTTACAAATTAGGTTTTTCAATTCTAGTGTTTGGTTTCTTAAAACTATTCATGATTCTAGATCCGTGGATCCCTCTGTCGTGTCTAAGCTTTTATTTGAATTTATTTAGGTTAAAACGTTTTTTAAAGACAGACTTTAAACATTATAACACTGCATTAACATTTATTTCCAGCGTTTGATACAAATTCTCAGTATTTCAAAGTCATAGAAATTTGGGTTTTAACGTTTCCGGAGTTCTTCCAAATGCCATTCCCTGTCTGTTGTAATAAGTAAACTTCCATTTAACGGTGTCATCCAGGACTTTTTAAAGGCACGAAATCATACTTGGAACAGTCCTAAATTTTATCATTTCTAATTTTCATATTATCTGTTCGATGTCAAGGAAATGAGTTTTTCAGTGATCATTCAATTGTTCCAACATAAACTGCCAACCCTTACCGAAAAATAATCTAAACATGTACCCACATCCTGTTGAACAAGATTTCCAGACAAAATTGTGCTATCAATATTCAGTATTGAATTTTCCTATTTCTGAACACATTTCTAATATTTCCCTTCTGAGTCGTAGCCATATTACACACAATTGTCCCGTGATGACTCATTCATTGTGATAGCCATACTACGTTATGCCAACCAGCTACCTCTACCAAAATCGCCAACTCATTGTCCCGGAATAATAAATGTAACCAGTATCCAACTCGGTTCTATGTTCTTTGAACACGATTTCCTTGTCAGGAAACAATGTGTTACAGATATTAAGGCCCTTTATTCACGTATTCCTAGTGTTTGAAGCACTTTCTTAGATATTAACCTAGTTATCATTGTGAATTTCCCGAGATGGAGTCTCTCTCTTCCAGTGTCTCAAGCTTTTTCATTGTGAATTCTAATTTGGTAAAACAACCTTTTTTACAAATATACCAGCACTTTCAACATTATTACCACTTGACAGTCTATCCTACCTTTCACAGCGCTTTGGATACAAATTCTCAGTATTTCAAAATTCAGTAGAGATGTTCGGGTTCTAAAACGTATTCCAGGAGTTCTAGAGACACTCTGCCATTCCCCTGGTCTGTTGTTTTTGAGCAATGAGACTTTTCATTTTAACACGGGTGTCATACCGCTTTTTAAAGGCACAGTAAAACATTACTTGGAACCCTAGCCGACTAACATTTTTATTTCATAGTGTTCTCAATACTTTCATACTGTTCGATAGCTCTAGGAAAATGAGTTTTTTCAGTGTTTCACCAAAACCTTTTCCGAAAACGCCAACTCCTTTTGACGGGAAAAATAAATGTAAACAGTGTCACACTCGCTTCTCAGCTGTTTGAACAAGATTTCCCAGTGACAAAATTGTGCTGTTCAGATATTCAGTCTATTGGAATATGTATTCCTATTGTGTGAAGCACATTTCTAAATATTTCCCTAGTCTGGAGTCGTAAGTTCTGAGTGCTACACACCAAATTGTCCAGTGATTGAAGCTCATTCATTGTGAATAGCCAACATTACTACACTGTGACCGTAACCCTGTCCCTAACCCTCTAACCCAAACCCTAAACCTAGCCCACACCTGAGCCTGAACCCTACCTAGCCCAAAACCTTATCCTAACCCTAACCATGAACAGAGCCCCAATTCTCTAACCTAATACCAGAACTAATCTCGATGACGTCATCACTCCCAGCTGGTCCCCTGGCCAAATCATTATCACCAGGGATCAATTAAGCCTGCCCACGTGGCCCCTCCCTTGGTGACGTCATCACATCCCTTTAATGGCCTAACCAGGCTTCTTTCAAAATCGCCAACTCATTGTCCCGGAATAATAAATGTAACCAGTATCCAACTCGGTTCTATGTTCTTTGAACACGATTTCCTTGTCAGGAAACAATGTGTTACAGATATTAAGGCCCTTTATTCACGTATTCCTAGTGTTTGAAGCACTTCCTTAGATATTAACCTAGGTTATCATTGTGAATTTCCCGAGATGGAGTCTCTCTCTACCAGTGTCTCAAGCTTTTTCATTGTGAATTCTAATTTGGTAAAACAACCTTTTTTACAAATATACCAGCACTTTCAACATTATTACCACTTGACAGTCTATCCACTTTCACAGCGCTTTGGATACAAATTCTCAGTATTTCAAAATTCAGTAGAGATGTTCGGGTTCTAAAACGTATTCCAGGAGTTCTAGAGACACTCTGCCATTCCCCTGGTCTGTTGTTTTTGAGCAATGAGACTTTTCATTTTAACACGGGTGTCATACCGCTTTTTAAAGGCACAGTAAAACATTACTTGGAACCCTAGCCTGACTAACATTTTTATTTCATAGTGTTCTCAATACTTTCATACTGTTCGATAGCTCTAGGAAAATGAGTTTTTCAGTGTTTCACCAAAACCTTTTCCCGAAAACGCCAACTCCTTTGACGGGAAAAATAAATGTAAACAGTGTCACACTCGCTTCTCAGCTGTTTGAACAAGATTTCCCAGTGACAAAATTGTGCTGTTCAGATATTCAGTCTATTGGAATATGTATTCCTATTGTGTGAAGCACATTTCTAAATATTTCCCTAGTCTGGAGTCGTAAGTTCTGAGTGCTACACACCAAATTGTCCAGTGATTGAAGCTCATTCATTGTGAATAGCCAACATTACTACACTGTGACCGTAACCCTGTCCCTAACCCTCTAACCCAAACCCTAAACCTAGCCCACACCTGAGCCTGAACCCTACCTAGCCCAAAACCTTATCCTAACCCTAACCATGAACAGAGCCCCAATTCTCTAACCCTAATACCAGAACTAATCTCGATGACGTCATCACTCCCAGCTGGTCCCCTGGCCAAATCATTATCACCAGGGATCAATTAAGCCTGCCCACGTGGCCCCTCCCTTTTGGTGACGTCATCACATCCCTTTAATGGCCTAACCAGGCTTCTTTCAAAATCGCCAACTCATTGTCCCGGAATAATAAATGTAACCAGTATCCAACTCGGTTCTATGTTCTTTGAACACGATTTCCTTGTCAGGAAACAATGTGTTACAGATATTAAGGCCCTTTATTCACGTATTCCTAGTGTTTGAAGCACTTTCTTAGATATTAACCTAGGTTATCATTGTGAATTTCCCGAGATGGAGTCTCTCTCTTCCAGTGTCTCAAGCTTTTTCATTGTGAATTCTAATTTGGTAAAACAACCTTTTTTACAAATATACCAGCACTTTCAACATTATTACCACTTGACAGTCTATCCTACCTTTCACAGCGCTTTGGATACAAATTCTCAGTATTTCAAAATTCAGTAGAGATGTTCGGGTTCTAAAACGTATTCCAGGAGTTCTAGAGACACTCTGCCATTCCCCTGGTCTGTTGTTTTGAGCAATGAGACTTTTCATTTTAACACGGGTGTCATACCGGCTTTTTAAAGGCACAGTAAAACATTACTTGGAACCCTAGCCTGACTAACATTTTTATTTCATAGTGTTCTCAATACTTTCATACTGTTCGATAGCTCTAGGAAAATGAGTTTTTCAGTGTTTCACCAAAACCTTTTCCCGAAAACGCCAACTCCTTTGACGGGAAAAATAAATGTAAACAGTGTCACACTCGCTTCTCAGCTGTTTGAACAAGATTTCCCAGTGACAAAATTGTGCTGTTCAGTATATCAGTCTATTGGAATATGTATTCCTATTGTGTGAAGCACATTTCTAAATATTTCCCTAGTCTGGAGTCGTAAGTTCTGAGTGCTACACACCAAATTGTCCAGTGATTGAAGCTCATTCATTGTGAATAGCCAACATTACTACACTGTGACCGTAACCCTGTCCCTAACCCTCTAACCCAAACCCTAAACCTAGCCCACACCTGAGCCTGAAACCTACTCTAGCCCAAAACCTTATCCTAACCCTAACCATGAACAGAGCCCAATTCTCTAACCCTAATACCAGAACTAATCTCGATGACGTCATCACTCCCAGCTGGTCCCCTGGCCAAATCATTATCACCTGGGATCAATTAAGCCTGCCCACGTGGCCCCTCCCCCTTGGTGACTCATCACATCCGGTTTAATGGCCTAACCAGCTTCTTTCAAAATAGCCAACTCATTGTCCCGAATAATAAATGTAACCAGTATCCAACTCGGTTCTATGTTCTTTGAACACGATTTCCTTGTCAGGAAACAATGTGTTACAGATATTAAGGCCCTTTATTCACGTATTCCTAGTGTTTGAAGCACTTTCTTAGATATTAACCTGGGTTATCATTGTGAACTTCCCGAGATGGAGTCTCTCTCTCCAGTGTCTCAAGCTTTTTCATTGTGAATTCTAATTTGGTAAAACAACATTTTTTACAAATATACCAGCACTTTCAACATTATTACCACTTGACAGTCTATCCTACCTTTCACAGCGCTTTGGATACAAATTCTCAGTATTTCAAAATTCAGTAGAGATGTTCGGGTTCTAAAACGTATTCCAGGAGTTCTAGAGACACTCTGCCATTCCCCTGGTCTGTTGTTTTGAGCAATGAGACTTTTCATTTTAACACGGGTGTCATACCGGCTTTTTAAAGGCACAATAAAACATTACTTGGAAACCCTAGCCTAATAACATTTTTATTTCATAGTGTTCTCAATACTTTCATACTGTTCGATAGCTCTAGGAAAATGAGTTTTTCAGTGTTTCACCAAAACCTTTTCCCGAAAACTGCCAACTCCTTTTGACGGGAAAAATAAATGTAAACAGTGTCACACTCGCTTCTCAGCTGTTTGAACAAGATTTCCCAGTGACAAAATTATGCTGTTCAGATATTCAGTCTATTGGAATATGTATTCCTATTGTGTGAAGCACGTTTCTAAATATTTCCCTAGTCTGGAGTCGTAAGTTCTGAGTGCTACACACCAAATTGTCCAGTGATTGAAGCTCATTCATTGTGAATAGCCAACATTACTACACTGTGACCGTAACCCTGTCCCTAACCCTCTAACCCAAACCCTAAACCTAGCCCACACCTGAGCCTGAACCTACCTAGCCCAAAACCTTATCCTAACCCTAACCATGAACAGAGCCCCAATTCTCTAACCTAATACCAGAACTAATCTCGATGACGTCATCACTCCCAGCTGGTCCCCTGGCCAAATCATTATCACCAGGGATCAATTAAGCCTGCCCACGTGGCCCCTCCCCTTTGGTGACGTCATCACATCCCTTTAATGGCCTAACCAGGCTTCTTTCAAAATCGCCAACTCATTGTCCCGGAATAATAAATGTAACCAGTATCCAACTCGGTTCTATGTTCTTTGAACACGATTTCCTTGTCAGGAAACAATGTGTTACAGATATTAAGGCCCTTTATTCACGTATTCCTGTGTTTGAAGCACTTTCTTAGATATTAACCTAGGTTATCATTGTGAATTTCCCGAGATGGAGTCTCTCTCTTCCAGTGTCTCAAGCTTTTCATTGTGAATTCTAATTTGGTAAAACAACACTTTTTTACAAATATACCAGCACTTTCAACATTATTACCACTTGACAGTCTATCCTACCTTTCACAGCGCTTTGGATACAAATTCTCAGTATTTCAAAATTCAGTAGAGATGTTCGGGTTCTAAAACGTATTCCAGGAGTTCTAGAGACACTCTGCCATTCCCCTGGTCTGTTGTTTTGGCAATGAGACTTTTCATTTTAACACGGGTGTCATACCGGCTTTTTAAAGGCACATAAAACATTACTTGGAACCCTAGCCTAACTAACATTTTTATTTCATAGTGTTCTCAATACTTTCATACTGTTCGATAGCTCTAGGAAAATGAGTTTTTTCAGTGTTTTCACCAAAACCTTTTCCCGAAAAACGCCAATCCTTTTGACGGGAAAAATAAATGTAAACAGTGTCACACTCGCTTCTCAGCTGTTTGAACAAGATTTCCCAGTGACAAAATTATGCTGTTCAGATATTCAGTCTATTGGAATATGTATTCCTATTGTGTGAAGCACGTTTCTAAATATTTCCCTAGTCTGGAGTCGTAAGTTCTGAGTGCTACACACCAAATTGTCCAGTGATTGAAGCTCATTCGTTGTGAATAGCCAACATTACTACACTGTGACCGTAACCCTTCCCTAACCCTCTAACCCAAACCCTAAACCTAGCCCACACCTGAGCCTGAACCCTACCTAGCCCAAAACCTTATCCTAACCCTAACCATGAACAGAGCCCCAATTCTCTAACACTAATACCAGAACTAATCTCGATGACACATCACTCCCGCTGGTCCCCTGGCCAAATCATTATCACCAGGGATCAATTAAGCTGCCCACGTGGCCCCTCCCTTTTGGTGACGTCATCACATCCCTTTAATGGCCTAACCAGGCTTCTTTCAAAATCGCCAACTCATTGTCCCGGAATAATAAAATGTAACCAGTATCCAACTCGGTTCTATGTTCTTTGAACACGATTTCCTTGTCAGGAAACAATGTGTTACAGATATTAAGGCCCTTTATTCACGTATTCCTAGTGTTTGAAGCACTTTCTTAGATATTAACCTTAGGTTATCATTGTGAATTTCCCGAGTGGAGTCTCTCTCTACCAGTGTCCTAAAGCTTTTTCATTGTGAATTCTATTTGGAATTTTAAAACAACCTATTTATTACAAATATACCAGCACTTTCACATTTAATTATCACACTTAATTAGCGCCTCTATCCTTACGCTTTTTCAGCAGCGCCTTTGTATACCAAATTCTCAGGATTTCAAAATTCAGTAGACATGGTTCGGGTTCTAAAACGTATTCCAGGATTTTAGAGACACTCTTCCATTCCCTGTCTGTTGTTTTGAGCAATGAGACTTTTCAATTTAACAGGGTGTCATACTGCTTTTTAAAGGTCACTAAAACATTACTTGAACCTAGCCTGAACTAACATTTTTATTCATAGTGTTCCAAACTTTCAACTGTTGTACCTCTAGGAAAATGATTTTCCAGTGTTTCACCAAAACCATTTTCCCGAAAACGCCAACTCCTTTGACGGGAAAAATAAATGTAAACAGTGTCACACTCGCCTTCTCAGCTGTTTGAACAAGATTTTCCATGCAAAATGTGCTGTTCAGTTATTCAGTCTATTGGAATATGTATTCCTATGTGTGAAGCTACATTTCTAAATATTTCCTAGTCTGAGTCGTAAGTTCTGAGTGCTACAACCATAATTGTCCAGTGATTGAAGCTCATTCATTGTGAATAGCCAACATTACTACACTGTGACCGTAACCCTGTCCCTAACCCTCTAACCCAAACCCTAAACCTAGCCCACACCTGAGCCTGAAACCTATCTAGCCCGAAACCTTATCCTAACCCTAACCATGAACAGAGCCTCAATTCTCTAACCCAAATACCAGAACTAATCTCGATGACGTCATCACTCCCAGCTGGTCCCCTGGCCAAATCATTATCACCTGGGATCAATTAAGCCTGCCCACGTGGCCCCTCCCCCTTGGTGACTCATCACATCCGGTTTAATGGCCTAACCAGCTTCTTTCAAAATAGCCAACTCATTGTCCCAGAATAATAAATGTAACCAGTATCCAACTCGGTTCTATGTTCTTTGAACACGATTTCCTTGTCAGGAAACAATGTGTTACAGATATTAAGGCCCTTTATTCACGTATTCCTAGTGTTTGAAGCACTTTCTTAGATATTAACCTGGGTTATCATTGTGAACTTCCCGAGATGGTGTCCTCTCTCTTCCAGTGTCTCAAGCTCTTTCATTGTGAATTCTAATTTGGTAAAACAACATTTTTTACAAATATACCAGCACTTTCAACATTATTCCCACTTGACAGTCTATCCTACCTTTCACAGCGCTTTGATACAAATTCTCAGTATTTCAAAATTCAGTAGAGATGTTCGGGTTCTAAAACGTATTCCAGGAGTTCTAGAGACACTCTGCCATTCCCCTGGTCTGTTGTTTTGGGCAATGAGACTTTTCATTTTAACACGGGTGTCATACCGGCTTTTTAAAGGCACAATAAAACATTACTTGGAAACCTAGCCTAATTAACATTTTTATTTCATAGTGTTCTCAATACTTTCATACTGTTCGATAGCTCTAGGAAAATGAGTTTTTCAGTTTTTCACCAAAACCTTTTCTCAAAAAATGCCAAGTCCTTTTGACGGGAAAAATAAATGTAAACAGTGTCACACTCGCTTCTCAGCTGTTTGAACAAGATTTCCCAGTGACAAAATTATGCTGTTCAGATATTCAGTCTATTGGAATATGTATTCCTATTGTGTGAAGCACGTTTCTAATATTTCCCTAGTCTGGAGTCGTAAGTTCTGAGTGCTACACACCAAATTGTCCAGTGATTGAAGCTCATTCATTGTGAATAGCCAACATTACTACACTGTGACCGTAACCCTGTCCCTAACCCTCTAACCCAAACCTAAACCTAGCCCACACCTGAGCCTGAACCTATTAGCCCGAAACCTTATCCTAACCCTAACCATGAACAGAGCCTCAATTCTCTAACCCAATACCAGAACTAATCTCGATGACGCATCACTCCCAGCTGGTCCCCTGGCCAAATCATTATCACCTGGGATCAATTAAGCCTGCCCACGTGGCCTCCCCCTTGGTGACTCATCACATCCGGTTTAATGGCCTAACCAGCTTCTTTCAAAATAGCCAACTCATTGTCCAGAATAATAAATGTAACCAGATCCAACTCGGTTCTATGTTCTTTGAACACGATTTCCTTGTCAGGAAACAATGTGTTACAGATATAAGGCCCTTTATTCACGTATTCCTAGTGTTTGAAGCACTTTCTTAGATATTAACCTGGGTTATCATGTGAACTTCCGAGATGGTGTCTCTCTCTTCCAGTGTCTCAAGCTCTTTCATTGTGAATTCTATTTGGTAAAACAACATTTTTTACAAATATACCAGCACTTTCAACATTATTCCCACTTGACAGTCTATCTACCTTTCACAGCGCTTTTGATACAAATTCTCAGTATTTCAAAATTCAGTAGAGATGTTCGGGTTCTAAAACGTATTCCAGGAGTTCTAGAGACACTCTGCCATTCCCCTGGTCTGTTGTTTTGGGCAATGAGACTTTTCATTTTAACACGGGTGTCATACCGGCTTTTTAAAGGCACAATAAAACATTACTTGGAACCCTAGCCTAATTAACATTTTTATTTCATAGTGTTCTCAATACTTTCATACTGTTCGATAGCTCTAGGAAAATGAGTTTTCAGTTTTTCACCAAAACCTTTTCTCAAAATGCCAATCCTTTTGACGGGAAAAATAAATGTAAACAGTGTCACACTCGCTTCTCAGCTGTTTGAACAAGATTTCCCAGTGACAAAATTTGCTGTTCAGATAGTCAGTCTATTGGAATATGTATTCCTATTGTGTGAAGCACGTTTCTAAATATTTCCCTAGTCTGGAGTCGTAAGTTCTGAGTGCTACACACCAAATTGTCCAGTGATTGAAGCTCATTCGTTGTGAATAGCCAACATTACTACACTGTGACCGTAACCCTGTCCCTAACCCTCTAACCCAAACCCTAAACCTAGCCCACACCTGAGCCTGAACCCTACTAGCCCAAAACCTTATCCTAACCCTAACCATGAACAGAGCCCCAATTCTCTAACACTAATACCAGAACTAATCTCGATGACGTCATCACTCCCAGCTGGTCCCCTGGCCAAATCATTATCACCAGGGATCAATTAAGCCTGCCCACGTGGCCCCTCCCTTTTGGTGACGTCATCACATCCTTTAATGGCCTAACCAGGCTTCTTTCAAAATCGCCAACTCATTGTCCCGGAATAATAAATGTAACCAGTATCCAACTCGGTTCTATGTTCTTTGAACACGATTTCCTTGTCAGGAAACAATGTGTTACAGATATTAGGCCCTTTATTCACGTATTCCTGGTGTTTGAAGCACTTCTTAGATATTAACCTAGGTTATCATTGTGAATTTCCGAGATGGGTCTCTCTCTTCCAGTGTCTCAAGCTTTTTCATTGTGAATTCTAATTTGGTAAAACAACACTTTTTTACAAATATACCAGCACTTTCAACATTATTACCACTTGACAGTCTACTACCTTTCACAGCGCTTTGGATACAAATTCTCAGTATTTCAAAATTCAGTAGAGATGTTCGGGTTCTAAAACGTATTCCAGGAGTTCTAGAGACACTCTGCCATTCCCCTGGTCTGTTGTTTTGGGCAATGAGGGCTTTTCTTTTTTAAAAAGGGGGTCATACCGGTTTTTAAAGGCACAATAAAAATTAC